>JAVQJD010069565.1:0-11405 GCA_036023655.1 Nannoperca australis
GGAGTAGAACCATCTCAAGGAGGATCAGAAGAAATGGACTGCATGTGAGTTAAATATGAGTGTCACAGCAAAGGGTCTGAATACTTATGACCATGTGATATTTCAGTTTTTCTTTTTTAATACATTTGCAAAAATGTCTTCATTTCTGTTTTTTTCTGTCAAGATGGGGTGCTGAGTGTATATTAATGAGGAATAAAATGAACTTTTTCAATTTTAGCAAATGGCTGCAATAAAACAAAAAGTGAAAAATGTAAAGGGGTCTGAATACTTTCCGTACCAACTGTATATGCTCTTACACATTAATTCAATTGTGTTGACAGACAGTAAGATCATTTTCATTTATCTACAAGGTGAAGACAAGATTGTTGAAGACAAAGCACATGACTTGCTCTATTGAGGCTGACTAATTGGACATACGGTTATTTTAAACAAAGACCATGATTTAAAAGTTTAAACAGTACATCTGTGTTGTATAGCTGCAAACCTCATTACATCACTACTAGCTTATGGCTTCAAGGATGGTTGAAAATATCAAATTGATCAACTAAAAACAATGGAGGGATTCACCCCACGATTAATTAATAATTAAAAAGGGAAAGAAAAGAAGAAAGAAGCCTAAACCAGTTGGATCAATAGTAGCTACTGCATTTATCACTTTAGGAGTGAGACTTCATTATCTGTGGAATTTAACAATGGCATTAAGTATCAAATAAGGCCCTGATCAAGTAGTGTTTGCACAGTACTTTTAAAAGTTTTTTAATATAAAGGGAGATCAACTTCTTACCCGGCCCATGCTTTGTTAAGGTATTAGGAGTTATAATCAAAACTCTTATCGAGGAAGAACACCCACACACTTAAATCAATGCAGCTTTCATATTTACTGGCTATGCCATCATTCAGTAAGACCTCATCAGAGCATACGGTCTCTTTGGTGTGAAAGGGATACTAATTTTGTGTTCATTATGAGGCAGCAGGTTCAGACTTTTGATAGTCTTTTGTTGTCCAGAGCTCTGAAGTAGAAAGCTGATATAAAAAACAACATTGATTTCTTTTCTTGGTTATCACGTTGCACCTACAGTAAATCAGGCTGTCAGATAGCGTGGCTAACCATTAGGGGGAAAAATGCTTTGTGCTTCTTTCACTGGTGACATTTAGTCAGTCTACCAATAAATGCGGTCTCAATAAATGTCATGAAAATGAAATGAAAGAAGCGGTTTGTTCATTTTTTTTAATCAATGTATATTACAACACCATCAATCCTGACACCAGGAGCAAGCAGTCTCCATAGTAGAGATGCTTCAGTTTATGCCGAGCAAGTAAAGTTATAGAACCCAACTAATCTGTAAACTGAGACTGTTATTTAGTTTATATTACTGTACTTTTAGCAGTGCAGAGACCAAATGATGTTTGCTGCTTTGTTCCATCACTGTGCAGTATTGCATGTGTGTATATTTGTGTAAAATGCATAGTGTTTTATCAAAGGACTAGAATATTATGCTTGCCTATGTCTGCTTCCCTATGTGGGTATTATTGAATTTTCTATTAAACACAGAGCAAGGAAAAGAGAGAGAAGGATGAGAGTATTTACAGTGGGGAGCATGTAGTGAATAGCCTTTCTTACATAATACACACTAATTAGACAATTCATCACAAGTTAAACACAGTAGAACTTTTACACAGTATTATACTTGCATAGTACAGAGTGATCAGTGTGAACCAATTACAACAAAATATGAGATATCCATAAAGATAACTAGACACAATTGCAGAATGCAGTGGGGTTTTGATCAATGTCCTGATTGGTGGAAAATGCTGGTAAGAAGCAGGAAGAAAAGCCTTTTGAATTGCTTGTCAGCCTTGCAAAAGTGAAAAAATAAGTAAAACGAAATAAAATAAAATGATATTTATATTCTGCGGGCCGGATGAGAAGCCTTGGTGGGGCGGATGTGGCCTGTGGGCTGCCAGTTGACAAATCCCGCTCTAGTCTGTTAGTCATAAAGTTAATCACTTCACCAACAGGTTCGCATATGTTCAATCAAACATGCACCATTGGACACACACATACATACATACATACATACATACATACATACATACATACATACATACATACATACATACATACAGGAGCTGGGAAAAATACACTTTATCAAATGACATTAACAAAGGCGACTCCTTTTCAGGAGACATATTTGTGAGAGTTTTCAAAAGTACCAGACTTTCAAAAAGGCCAGAGTATCTGCATGAACAACAGGTGCACTTAGCTAAGATAATAAAACATGAATTGATGCTGCTAGTGAAACAGTCTTGCAAAGTGTGACAACTTTATGCAAAGACAATAAGGTCAGCAAAGTCTACATGATGTGCATGCATGCGAAAGCCCTAAAAAACTTACATTAAAGCTGACATCATAAAATAACAATGTTTAGCCTGTGAAACACAAATGGACTATCATTATTTTAATATACCTTGATTTGACAATTATGGAACCATAGATGCATTACTAGTTTTGCTTAAACATGTATATAATTAGGAAAATAATGAATCCGATTTCTTTTTTTTATATTATACATAAAAAATACTGTTTGCCTATCCTTCCATCTTCAAACTTTGCTTTTTTCTCTTTTTCCGTATTCCCATTTATTTTGTTCTTATGTAACTTTGACAGACCAAAGCTATGCTAATATGTGGCCAATACTTACCCTTTGAGTTTGTTTAAAATCAAGACCACTATTTCCAGGCTGCTTCCTATTAGCATTACGCAAGTCCACACTCACCCAAAAAGGAGACAGTCATACTGGAACAAGGAGGAGAGAGTGCTACAGAGTGACGGAGTGAGCGAAATTGGAGACTAAGAAAGAGATGATTTAATATTGCCCACTGAGCCCCTAAATAATTTAATGAGGGAGAGATCTGTCAAAGTATTGCTGTGTTTGTATGTTGAATATTTATAATGCATATAAAACTGTTATGGCCCAGCTGTTTGCAGTCATATGTCTCAGGTCTGTGCCATTTTTTTAAAGGAGCCCTAGAATCTTGAATCAAAACACATACAGCTGCTTCTTCTGGTCATCACTAGTGGTTCACTACTAACATGACCAGGGTTTAGAGGTTTACTAATATTTACTGTGTTTTTCACCATTCGCCTAGACCCAGCCTCATGAATAGCTTATTTCCAACTGTTTAGTGATGTGACTCTTTGATTTGTCTTTCTTTGAAGCTGTTTTCCTGAATTCCTCTTTGCCTGGACCAGAGATATTTTAATCCTGGGCTCATATTATCAAACAACTCAGAATCACTCCTAGGACTTTCACGGAAAGTTTAAGTAGGACTAAAAATACTCCAAACTCAAAGCAGAACATGTGCGGTGGTTACAAAGTTTTCTACAGCTCTTTGAGTAAAGGTTACAAGTTCTCCTCCGAGAAGGAATTACATCATCATTTTACAACACTTACCTTAAAATTTTATTAATAATGATATATTTGTATATCTATCTAAATTATTAGATAATGAAATAAATTACAAGAAATACCAAGAAATATGTGGGTTTGTTATAAGCTACTTACAGATAGGTAGAGGCTGAAACTAATTTTTGCCAAAACGTCTTGTCAGCTGCCTCCTTAGTAAAATACACTGCCAGAATAATGAGTCACAAAATTCAGATGGCAATAATTGGCTCCAAAGCTGTCCACACCAGACAGATTTTAAATGAACATCAGTTATTAAAGGAGACTTATCCATACCCGAAAGTAACAAAGGACCATTTTACATAGCAGTCAAATGTTTTCTCTACTTTTGGGCTTTTTCTAAAACAGCGCCTTGAGTGATTGAGCAAAAATCTCAGGAGTGAGAGGGATTTCCTCTATGATCTCAATAACGTCCGTATTTGTGTACATCATTAACTCGCTCCTCCAAAAACAGAAACCAGAGAACCCAGACCGTATCACCACAAAGGCCCCAAAGTCTCTGTATTAACAACAAAATTACTTCTGTGTCTAGAGAGAATGTGAAATTTTATTTTAGCTGTAACATTGAAAAGTGTTGCATTTCTTTGTATTACTGCCAGTTTTACACTCTCACTTGGGTAATGCCGCTTTATCCATAAAGTAATACTTAGACTATTGCCAGTGGAGCAGCTTCAGTGCTTCTGTCTTAATTTAATTGAGTCTTGCCTCACCCTGTCCTTGTCTTTGTGAAACACTTGCTCTCATTGTCAATGAACACATCTGTGGAATTTACAGGAAAAGAAGGAAATTTAGTCTTGGAGTGTATTTTCTCTTAAATTCCATGAAATTGTGTCTATTTACCTGCCATTGACTTAGGTAGTATTTGGCCAGAAAACATTATGCTTTATTCATTATTTATATTATACTTGGTCCTAGGGATTTAATTCCAGTGTAAGTAAACCGCATGTTATTACAGACTTAACAGTTTGTCTGATTTCAGTTTCTGCCTCAGCCTCATCCTTTTCTGTTTGAGGATTGAGTTCAAGGAAGACATTACTGGAAATATCCCACGTAATTAAACCTCAATCTCTTCTTATTTCCCCTCCATCTGAGTCCTCCAATCAGGATGAATGAGATCCTGAGAACAATGTTCTAATGGTTGTTTGGTTTGGTTTTGCCTGCAGTTGTTGACTGATCTGTAGAATTTAGTGTTTTGAGGTCAGTGACACAAATTTCCTTACTGTTGTTATCAGTACTGATGTGCTGTCCATTGCATTACTGTCGTACCCATAATCACCTTAAAGAACACCCCTCAGGTATTGCTGCTAATGTAAATTAAAGTTTGTTAAAACCAGACTGATATGGAAAATGTTAGTCATCACTGCGATTGGAAGGACTGGTATCCCTGGTGTACAACAGTAATGAATCATGTCTTATGGAAAAAGATAGGTGTTAATGAGCTGAGTTGATGCAGAATAAAGCCGGATCGAGCTGTGTAATATTTCTTTGTCTAGTACCACCGTTTGCCAGATGGCTCGAGCACCTGCGTGCACACACATGCACACACAGTGCAGACAATCAATGCAGACACACATTCTTGTTCTTTTGTCTATATGAGGACCTCCACACATAATCTAAAATCAGACTTTATTTTATTAATAATTAATAATAATTACTGTTTATTACAACTTTTGTGAAGTGTAAAATGATTACGCAAATTGTTCAGCCTGTAACAGTCACTAATTTAGACTGTCCTCTTGGTTGACCTACAGTACATGCATAATAGGAGACATGACAGGTCCAAGCATTTCCTTTTTTAGCTCATAGTAAAGTGGTAAATAGAAAAGCTGTTGGTTTGTTTACAACCTGTTTAATAATTACTTAAGTGAGTAAGCAAAAGCAAAGCATAGCAAAATCAATAAAAATATGATATAAGTGGCATTGAACAGGAATCATCCTTAAAGCAAAACCTAATGCGAGTGTCTTCAAACTAAAACTATCCCTCACTCAAAATCCTACAACTCACAAAGATAGAGGTACAAGAACATAAGCACACATGCCCCGTGGCAGGTAACACTAAACCCTAGTGTTCAGACTCAGACATACAATACCCACATTGTTTGAGATAAAAGGTATTAACATGATCAGGCTATTTTGGTAATCTGTTTCCCTTCTTTCTCTTCCTCTTTTTCCCGTTCTCTCTTTCTTGCACACACATGCACATGCAGAGGTAGTGGATCAGATATCGCCCCCTCGGCCATCATCTCATGTGACCCTCATCAGCATCAGTCTCCTCTGTTCTTCTTTCTTGCTTTCTCTCTCTACTCTCTTTTTCCTGTCCTCCAGTTCCTGCTTCTCTCCTGATTTGTGGTTGACTTTTCACACTCATTAAAGTGGCAGACAAGACAAGCAGGAGAGGGGCAGAAATGAATCTGAGCTCAACCATGCCTAGGCTACATGGACCACAGGTGTAAGTTTAGAAAGGAGGAACAGGGAGATTGCTACTGGCTGTAATTTTAATATGCATGGGCGTGACAGAAGAGAGGAGAGTGACCTTTTTACGAGCTCCCCTTCCCCACTGCTTCATTCCACTCCTCTCATCTGAGGTTTTTTCATTCCTCCTCACTGATTGAGGAAGGGGAGAGAACGAATGAAAGAGTGAGCGAGAGTTAACTAGAAGGTCATAGCTCTATTTGATAGCCTTTTGTCTCCCATCCAAAAACAGCACTGTTAATAGCTGCCCATAGGCCACTTTTAATGATTGGGCCTTATCTCTGGACACACACAGACAGTCCCCCACAGACAGCACAGAGTGTCTTTATAGTGGCAAGTGGAACAATGTAGCAATAATGGAGAAAGAACTATACTGCTGTTAGTTCTTATACTTACAGCAGTGAAACAAAATCAGGCCATGGCTGCTATTTATCCCATTTAAAGCTCTGCTACATAGGCATCTGCCATGTTCTCACTATATTGGCTATGTGAGGCTCTCTGGATCCCTATTGGTAGATTTACTTTTCTCGTCCCATCCCTCCACAGAGAGGTCAGATATCCCCCCTGTGTTGTGCTCCTGGAGCAGTTGAAGTTTAGTACCTTCCTGAAGGACACTGAAGTAGAGTGGAGGGTTTTATATGTACACACGTATACACAGGTGCAAGTGCACATTTGTATGTACACAAGTTTGCATGTACAATTACACTTACAGTTTATATATATACAGTTTAAATTTCAAATGCAGTCATGTGTTGGTTTTTATGCAGAAAGCAAAAAATGAAAGTGCACAGAGCTGTACCATTATTTTTCTTGCTGTGCAGTTGTCTGATTAGAATTAATTGCCTGATGAAACATTTAAAAAAAAAGTGAAATGAATGCTGAGGTGAAACTGAAATGGATGACAGTCAAGTAAATACTGCTGTCTTAGAAACTTTAGCAGAGTGGTCTCTTCCCTCCAGGTGTTGGTAAATTGTTTTCTCTGTCTGATGTTGACTTTGGCACCCAGGGAGCACTGTGAAACGTTGTCAGACCAAATCATGGGAAATTTACTCAGAAATAGTAAAAGTAGTTTTTCCTGTCACCTTTCAGTAACCACGAACAAGTGTTTGAATAACAGTTTGTGTGGTTGCCTCCACTTTTAAATCAATAAAGTTAAAGGAAAGTGTATTTTTGGTGCATCTATTTATAGAAGGAGAAAAATATATTTATCTCTAAAACAAAGACGGAAAAATGTGTGGCTAGCCCTCTTCCCCGTCCCTCTGGTTGATGTAGGAGAACGTATCAAACAGATACACAGACACCTCTGGGAGAGCAGGTATGTTAAAGGGTAGGGGCTGTGTGTGGGAGGAGTCAGGACCTCATTTATAATGCCGGGGGGTTGGATGGAGTTCTACAGTTGCCATAGAGACCTTTGTGGCTGAGGCGGGTGCTGTTTTCTGTCTCCTATTCATTCCTGAGAGGGAGGCAGTACAAAACATGCACGACCTAATAGTGGAATCCTACACCTTGTGCAATTTTATAGAAACCCACAAAGACGGAGCACAAGGAGCACCAGCTGAAACTCCCAACTCATCAGTTTTGGATTTGTTGGACTGTGATCCATGCACATATCAAGGTAAAATATATGACATACACAGATTATTTAATACTTAGGCTAAAACTCATGGAATCAGCACAGCAGTGGGCTGTTCAGAAAACACACATGCTAAATGGTCAAAAAAATTTTTTTGCTAGAGAAGATAAATTACCTAATAACAGCTGGGTTGCCTTTCCTAAATGTTTATTAGGAACAATAGTGCTTGACTCTTGAATCTACTTCTCTAAGTGCATAATCATAAAGACGTTGTCCTTCAATATTTTGTATAATTCACACCTCTCTTAGTGTGAGTCAGAGTAGTCTTACAGTTTATCTTGGCATGCAAAGAGTTATCACTTTTATATGTTTCTTTTTCAATTCTAGTTACATTTACACAATATCTCACTCTGTTGCAGAAAATGCCCCACTTAGTGATGTTGTCAAAATATTTCCTTAAATCACCAGTTCATAATAATTTACTCTCCATCTGTAGATTTTATGTTTGTGTGCAGGTTGAATTTACTGTGCTTCATGATTTGCAGACTTTGCTGAGTGAGTAAGCTTTTACTGAGTCAAAATGTTATTGAGCTGGCAGATGTGTGCTGTGCTAAAAATATAATTCCTCCAAATAAGTTATTCTCAAAAACATTACAGTGGCTTTCTGGTTTTAAGTTGCTATTCCTCTTTTTTAAGATTTCTTAATTGTAGTAATTATGACAGTGTCAAAATGTTAATGCGTGTTGCTGACTGAATGGGAGTGTGTTGCAAGCATCTGTTTCAATCTGAATTTACTGCTGTTCACAACACAGTAGTGTACAATGGTACCTACAGTACAAAGAGAGGGTAGATCTCCAAATCACATAAATCTTTTAAAAAAACCTGCAGAACAGAGATTTTAAACTACTAAATGAAGCACCCTCTGTTTCTACATTACGTATGTCTTCAATTGTGCTTTTGACTTGTCTTTTAGTTTCAGCTAATAAAAACTCACAACTGCATGTAATCGAACAAGTCCGTTAAACTCATCATCTGCTAGAAATACTAGTAACTCTAGGCCAATTCATGAACGTGCTTTTAAAAGTCTTTGTCAGTAGTGGTTCATACTCATAAGCAGCATTTATCTAACATATCACCAGCATAGTACCTTAGGTGAAAGGATCTGAATGAATAAAATGTGGGGTTATGCATAATTTAACAACATTTCCCCCAATACAGAAGTGGCCTAACAGGTTTCCCATCTGCTTTGGCATTCGAGCATTACCTTTGAAGGCATTTAAGATACTTTACTGTTGAGGCATTATATATCATCATTTAGCATTATGCTATTTTAGTGCAGGGATTTGCATTTTTATACCTTGAGGATTCAAAACTGTTGCAACTGTGGCAAACAAGGTGACAAAGCAGAGCAGGGCTTTCAAGCGAGGCACCTCACTGTAAAACAAAGCTGTAATTTAGAATCACGGGTCCAGAGGGTTTAATAGATCAAATTCCCAGCGTCACCTCGCTTTGCAAATCATAGGGGTGGCTGGACCTGCTACTTTGTTGTTCACATGTATGATATTTACCTTGTCACAGGTAAAGCAAAGAAAATAGAGAGAAGATGCTGACAGGAGGTAGAGCAGTGAATGCAGGAAAGAAAGGAGATGCTGAGGGAATGCAGAGAAGATTAAGAGAGGAGGGGGAGAAAGTAGGATTGTGGCTAGTGGTGTAATGGCACAAGTTTTACTTAATAACAATTTCTATGTGAACTTACAGTACATTTTAATATACTATACCAGTATGTGGTAATGCTTGCCAGATAAAGACATTTCCTACTGTGAGATCAATGAAATACTACTAGTATTACATATGTATGTGTCGGGGGATTGCTTTTGGCACAAGTGAATGTGTGTGTGAGAGAGAGAGAGAGAGAGAGAGAGAGAGAGAGAGAGAGAGAGAAGAGGGAGAAAGCCAGAATATAAATGCGTGTCTGAGAGGAAGACAGGGAAAAGGGGAAAGAAAGAGTGTGCATATTTATGAGTAAGTGGTTGCTGTAGGCGTGCGTGAAAAAGGGGTGAGGGAGAGAGAGGGAGATGAATTGCATTGTGCTCCGTTGTGTTGGGGAGGAGAGGGGATTGAGGTTGGAGTCTTGAGATAGCGACTGGGGATCAACTCATTCAGAGCTTCAAATGGCTTTGAGAAAACCAATCAAACCAGCATACACTCTCCACGTCTCGCTCACACACTTTCTCTCTCTCTCTGGGTCTCGCGCACACATGCACTCAGTCGTACATGCACAATATGGAGTTCACTGCACTATTGATCTGCTTCTATGTGGCTGTGATTAACTTGAATGCAACACACAGACATAAACATACACATGCATGCACGTACTTACACACATTGATCTCTGGTTTGAAATCTCATCTGTCTGGCTCATAGCTAGATGACTGATATGGAACTGTCAGTAAGCCACTTAAATGGCTAATGCATCAACACACACACACACACACACACACACACACACACACACACAGTCACACACAAACAGGGTTGGGTTATGAGTGATGCGTTCAGGGGTAAAAACTCATGCCTTTCCCAGAATTATCAATGCTGTTATAAGCAAGCAGCTCCCAATAGTGTGTTGGCATGTGTGCAACCTGACAGGAACATGCAACTCCCTAGACTGTAGCCACACACACAATCATCTAAGCCGGCACAGAGTTAAAAAGCCTGTAAATGTGTCAATCATTGTTTCAGTGAATGACTTCTGTTACCAGCTACCCTGAAATTTAAATTTTTGTTTATTTGCTTTTTTTAAGATTATGTCACTTTTCAAATGTGTTTCAAATTTCTTTGTAAAACCAAACAGGAAAACAACTCATCTGGAAACAACAAACACATTTCATGAAGGGATTCAACAAATATCTTCGTTAGACAGATCTACAGTTTGTAACCCAGCTTCAGGTGCAGTGCTGCAGCTACTCCAGTTGACAGCGGATAGGATTAAAGGGCTTTTTTAGGGGGGCTTTTTGCTCACACATTTAGAACACTTTCAACCAGTCGTTCTGCCTCTCGCCTTTTCTCACCTGTCAATCACATTCATGTTAATGATCACACTTCATTTTAATTGTCGTATAGCTTTCTTCCAGCCCTAAGCTGTTTCTATGACCTGCGGCTGACAACGCTTCGCTTCCCCCACAAGTAGACTGCAGTCCCAAAACAACTTATTATTCACATCGAAATACTATTCACATTCTGTTGGGTGACTTTAAAAGGTTACTGTTATACATAAAAATATATATATATTTTTGGTTTTGCAGCTTTAACCAGAATAGAAAGAACATTTTTATTTTTTCAGTAAAAATAGGCACTTGAGCATCAGTTCCAAACTTTCTCACCTAGGAGCTTCCCTCGTGTCTCGTACTCCCTCTCCCTCTCTTCTCAGTCTAACATACACTTTATCTTTCTCTATTTCTTCAGGAGCTTCAGTTTGAACGCCTGACCCGGGAACTTGAGGCTGAGCGTCAGATTGTCGCCACCCAGCTGGAGAGATGCAAGCTGGGATCAGAGGCAGGCAGCATGAGCAGCATCAGGTAACATGCAAACCCTGTGTGTCTGTGTGTGGTGGGGTGGGGAGTGGAGGGGTATCAGGTAATACACACTGTTCCCATCTTTTGTGCTTTTGCGTGTGGTGGTTGGATTTTTGTGTGTTGTGTGTGTGCGTCCTTAAACACTGACAGGTAAAACATACATTGTGTGTGTATTTGAGACTTTGGGCGTCACAAATCAAATAAACATCCATCAACCGGGGGGGCCGGGGGCCGGCCCGCCCCCCCCCCCCCCCCCCCCCCCCCACCCCGCCCAGCCCCGCCCCCCCCCCCGCCCCCCCCCCCCCACCCCCCCCCCCC
>JAVQJD010069566.1:0-24373 GCA_036023655.1 Nannoperca australis
AGCCCCCCCCCCCCGTTTCCCGTGTGAAACGGTTTAACGCCTTGTGAACTTGAGCGTACATCAAACGAGTGTTTGAAAACTGTGTGATGGCCGTTTGCAGCCCTTGCAAATCGTCTAAAAAGCTGTGTGAGTACAAGGCAGCTGAGCATGTTAAGGCTGGGAAGCTGTAGCATTCACCATGCCTTCTTCCTCAGCTCTGACAGCCATAACAGAATGGAATAAAATATGATGATAAATAAAAGGTGATACAATTACCAGATATAAATAAAAGCATTTTGACATTATCTTCCATCTGGAAGGCTTGGTTTCCTTTGTGAAGCTGTGTCTCTCAGGAAAACTCATTAAGCATATCAGAAAGTAAAGTAAAATTGTTATTTAATAAATTACATTTATTATGCAGACGCAATCACTTCATGCAGGGTATGACATTCAGACGTGGCCCCTGTGGTACCCTTGAGGCCATGATATGAACAGCCTTGTTAGGGTTCTGTCATGGCTTACCACTGTTAATCAAGAGGATGCAAGTGAGCTTGTTATTCCAAGGTCATACTTTATGCTTTAGCTTATGTGAATCAAGCAAATGAGCTCTTTATTTTTAACTGCGCAAAGACAAGGCGGAATGGCATCAGAAACAAACGTAAATTACTCAGTAATTACCCGGAACATGCGAATGAACCTTGGTGTTCCTGAAATAGGCTTTGTTATGTTGCTCACAGTCAGGGTGTAATCAAGAAACAAGGCCAGTGAAGATTTCTATTTGTTTCATCCAAGGTAATGAAGATGCCGTGTTGAACAACCGATATGTTGCTTGTGCTTTTGCACTTCACTCCTCACTCTGTAGTGAGGGTTAATGCTTCATTGTTCTTTCTATTGTTACATGCCAATGTCAATACATAAAATTATGGCATTGATAGGAAAATAAAGTAAGCACATAACAGTTAAGAGGGCATCAAAAATTAAACCCATCAGATGTGGGAATGAGCTGTGTTTTTTTTTAAGCTTTCCCCAAGAAATTCAGACTTGTGGACTACGCTTGTCAAGTGGGAATGAACCTCTTTGCCACACCTTGTCAGGCACAACACGAATTGCATCAGACCTGCACCCCTGCAGATGACGATTAATTTTCATCAACCTCATTAATTTTGAAGATGAATTTATAGCCGCGGACAAAATAGCCAATTACCGTCCACAGCAGAATTCACTGGGCAGCAAATTGGTTTCTGTATGGGAGGAGAGCCCAGGGAGGGAGGGGAGTTGCTGTCTATAATTCTCCAGTCAGACAGCAGAGGAAGTAGAGTTATTTAGCAATAGGATGAAGTGAGCGTGAGAGATAGATACACGCAGGTCTGGTTGTCACAGTCCTCCAGCTACAGTGTGATGCTACCCTGCTCCCTTGGGGACATAAAGAATTCAAGGTCCAGTGGAGCTGTAGCACTTCAAGATGGCTCTGTTACAGCATAACCCAGGGGACTCAGTCTACCAAATCACTTACTGTGTATATGCAGCATTTTCAGTTTAGATTTGGCTGACAGTGTTTGTCTTATAACAGATTATTATTACATGTCTACTGACTTCATCATTTAAGGTCACACCAATTGGTGATACAGACATTACAGTTGGATATTGGTCCATTAGTATCCACCTCCCTCCTTCCAGCCAGCATATGTTTTTGTTAGAGGAATAATAATTTTATGAAGCATCATTTTATGGCATTATAATGCACCACAATACTCCACAGGGGTTGAAATATTCAGTAAAACTAACTCAAATGTTTGACAAAATTATTACAAATGGATGAGTTTTTCTCTGCGTTGGGTTTGAAATGCATGTTTTGATCTGGACAAGAATCAAAGTTATAGTTGCAGACTGTCTGACAGGTGCATCTGTTTCACTCTACAGGTGACTAAGATGGTGAAGACGGTGACCACGAGGACAGTGCGTCAGGTGCCCCTGGGCCCTGATGGCTTGCCCCTGCCTGAGGGCTCATCCCCACTAGGCAGCTACACCGACTCCATTGACCGGCGCTACATGAAGAATGGAGGTGACCGTTTCATCACGCCTCAAGCAACCTCCACCCTGACGCGCTCCTACAACAACTCCTACAACGATTCATATGGCGAGACACCCGAGAGCCAGTATGTTCGCCACTACGGCCTTCACGACGGCTACGCTGATTTGTCAGACAACTATGGCAGCCTGTCACGTGGCGTCAACTTCCGGCCGCCACGCTACCCCTACTTGCCCAACAGCTACCGTCCAGAAAATAGCTACACACTGCCTATTCGCAAGGATGACTATGGGCATGTGGCCCAGCCCCAGGTGCCAATGGGTAGCAGCACTGTAGATCTGAACCGTTCACAGCCAGAGCGCTTCCAGCCCGAGCCATATGGCCTGGAGGACGATCGCCGCAGCTTGGGCCCTGAAGAGGAGGAGCCATATGAGCTGGATCCCGACTACTCCACTGCCAACCGACGCACCCTGCAGGGGGCCAACCGGGGTCGCACCCACCGGGAACCTCTTCGTGATGGTCCCCGAATCAGGTGAGGAAAAATGCAAAAAACTTGAGAGGAACAGGAACACATGATCTATTCTATTCTATATACTATACTATGCTTTTCTACCTCAGAACAAAGCTATTACACAGATACATCTGCACAACAGTTGTTTTTATACATCAGTGATGTTATTCACAGATTCTATTGCAGGATTCAGCCTACAGGAGCTTGTAAGTGGTTTTATAAAGGTGTGCAAGTTTATACAGTATATGTGTTATTCTTTTTACGTTGGACAGTGAGTTCTTGTTCATATGCATGAGTGCAGACTTTGCCTGGCAGAAGAGGAGATCAGGCCTGTTAAGATGAGAGAGAATAAAAAAATACTTGTCTTGTTCTAGCAATAAAAACGACTAGATTACACCATGTGCAAGTAAACATGTCTCTTGTTCTTGTGCAACTTGCTTGAGACAGGAAGCAAGGAAAACAAGTCTTTGATTGCCATTTTCCTGCAAATGGATTGTGAAGTGTTTCTGTCAGAGGTAAAGAGGCGGGAATGATTTGAGACGTGACAAGGGAGGGAAGGGGGATAGAGGGGATGGAGGGAGAGTTGGAGAGGACGGGTGCTTTTGTCAGTTATCTGCCAAAGCCTTTCCTTTTTTGTGAACCTTTTTTGAGTATAACTCCTGGCTCTAGCAAGCAGAAAAAGAAGCCTGTTAGGTTCCAACAATAAGATCCCAAAATGGACTCTTGTCTCCTAATAGCTTCCAATCATTTTATTACCGCCCAAAGAGGGGCCGGGAACAAATGTCCACCCTCAAGTAAATTGAGGTTTGAAGTTGAGTTGGTGGGAAGTGCGTTTTGAAAACTTCTTTTCGGGCAGTGATCTGTAGCAGATTTTTATAATTCTCCGAATTTTCCTTTCAATCTGAGTGCAAAATGTTTTGGCCCAAAGCCAGATCTGAAGTAGTAGAACTAAGGGGCTCGAGAAGTAGGAAAGAGTAAAACAGCAATGCTTGTGTATCTTTGTGTGCTTTTTGTCATGATCAAAGGTGATGCTGAAGGTTTGCCAGCTTCTTGACAGCATGTGAGTTTTGCTTTTGGACTCTTCCTAATTAAGCTTATCTACACAGAGCAAGCATACAAGCATCCGCAACTAGCTGGATTTAAAGGCCCCTACATTGATGCGCACAAGGCACAAAAGAGCAAATGCCTAATCAGACTCTCTGTCTTTACACAGTTTTTACTTCATTCTGACACTTCATTCTCTCTCTCTCTCTCTCTCTCGCTCTCTCACCACACACACACACACACACACACACACACACACACACACACATTCACTCAATAAAAATCCACATCTTCAGAAAATGAGTCACTCCCCCATCCGCCTTGTGAGAGACGCTTGCTGTGACAGGCAATTTGTAGCCTGCCTTACATGTGTCACAACACAGCCCTAACAGCCACATACACCCCTTCAGACACTCTCACACACACACACACACAAACTCAGATGCAGTAACATTCACACACTGACAGCTGCTAACGTGAATGCCCAAACACAAACACACATGTTTGAAGCCACTCTTGACTGACGGCTGCCTGGCTAATTGCAACAGAAAATAAATAAACCCCAAATTTTTCTTTCTTTCATCTTCCCTTCGTTTTTCCTCTACTCACATCAGTCAAAACATCAGTATACTATAGGCGTTTTTCTTCTACCAGGAATGGTGACAATCAGCACTCCCAGTGTGCCCAGGCTCCCACTGCGATTAGAATTCTTCCAAGAAGGGAGCAGGGACTCCAAAGTGCTGTAATGAATCTGGGAATTAAAGCTCTTTAATTACAGCTTATCGTTGGATTGCAAGCCCTTAATTATGCTCCGACAAAAATGAAGATGTTTAGTACTAAAAGGGCTCGCTGCAATCTCCAAGTACTCTTTTTGTGGTGATTTGAGTCCATCATGTGTTCGGAATGATGATGTATCGATTCTTGGATGTGTGAGGATGCCTAACCCTTGGACTTTAGTGTTAACATAGCTCTAATGTACAAATAAATGGAACAAGCAGAATAAATGAGTGGAGACTCACAACAAATGCTAAGGCTTCCATACAGCTAAAGAAGGGTGAGTGTGTGGTTTGTAAAAAATGAAGAACAACTGGACCTGTTATTTTATACATGCTACAGAGCATGGTGGGATATTAATTACTCAATCATATCATGCAGTACACCTATATGGGAGCATTCATTATGCAAAGGTGAGCTGTGTTACCAGCCAGGTACTATATGTGTTCTCTATGCAAACTGGGATGTGGGGAATTAGAAAAGCTTGATGGAGATGGCAGAATTTAATTTAAAAAACATTTTGACTCTAGGCAGAGTGTTCTGTTTTAATTGGAACTTGTTTTATCTACATGTCTTGTCAATTTGTTCTTAGATTTTTCTTGGTATAAAAGCACTTTGAAACTTTGCTTTATAAAAATTAAAAAGGGTTATTATTTACCTTAACAGTCTATCAGTGCCTTGCTCAGAGGCAGCAGGAATGTAGCTACTGAGGAAGGGAGAGCATCTCTTTTTCCCTTTAACCTTGCTCAGATTTTGCATATAATGTGTGTGTGTGTGTGTGTCCCTTCATGCCAGCGTGATTAATTGCTGCTTTTGAACTCTGCCAGACTACAGGGGCGCCTTTAAGCCAATCTCTAACGGCTCATCTCTCCTTGGGCAACCCGCTCCGCTGCACCAGCCCACCTGCATCCAGGGGTCACCACACACATAGACATACAAACACACACATGCATACTTACCTGAACACACACACACACACACACACACACACACACACACACACATCGTTAATTGAGAGGGGGGTGTCTCATTCTAATCCAGTGGCCTCTGTAGAGAATGGCCCGTGGAAGTGATATGGCACTATCCAGCCCGGCCTCCCTTACTCATCCTCCACGATCCTGCCAAGAGGCGTTCACCAAAAGTTAAATACTCTGTTTAATATTATACTTCCCTTCTGTCATGTTTGAGGTTTCTCAGAAGCATCTCCTAAATTATAGAAGAATCTTCTGAGCAATGTCACTCTCTTTTAATTGAATGAAAACAAGCTGTGGTGGCAGTCGATAATACCATCAAAACAGCATGAGAAATTAGAAAATGGCAAGACATAAACACTCCAGCTTTGCTGTTCTTTCCCCTCTTCCTTTTTATGCTGTCCCACAAAGACTTTTGTGCATTGTTAAACAATAATTGCCCATAATTCAAAATAAGCAATCTTCTTGGCAGGGACAGTCAGTCAGTGAAAAGCTCATAAACGTGTACATATGAGATGCAAACATCTTCTTGTGGGAGTCGGATTCGTCTCAATTGATCTTCTTTTATGGGCCTGCCGAAGAAGAGGGTCAGGCACGGTTGGGTGATTAAAGGATGATCGAAGTAAATGGGTGAGGGTGTGTCCAGGTGAAAAAAGGAGAGCTGGAGTTTGCGGACATGCATACAACTTGTATCCATCTGTTTGTGTCTGTATCTTTTCTTCTATTATTTGTGTCTTAGAACAAAACACACACACCCACTTATCCACAGACGAGCACACAGATACACAGAAATAGCCTGGACATTTAGCAACTCGATTAACATGAGGAGAGTGATCTGCTGTAATCATGCTTGGAGCATCGCGTCTGGTGGCGCAGAGGCCTTTCACATCCTATGAATATACCCCTCCCTGTACATACAATGGCACCAATTTAAATGCAAATCCTGACATTCCCATCACTCAGCCTCACAACGCCTGCTTTACCAAAACCCCGGCCGCATCGGCCAGATCTAAATGAGCCACAATCTCCACAACTGTACATCTCATCTGTGTGTTGAAGTGCGCGTCCAAGGGAAAGTGTGTGAGAAAACACAGTGTGACAGATAATGAGAGAGAAACTCAGAGAGAGAAAGAGAGAGAGAGAGAGAGAGAGAGAGAGAGAGAGAGAGAGACTGTCCATGAAAGAGACCAGGTTATTTATGCAGGTCTGTGCGATGATGATGATGCTGAGATTGTGTACTGCCCTTTCTTTAGGAGGGTTATTCCTGACTTCCGTTGCCTTGTCATGTCCAATATCGCACAGCAATCGAAAGCTGGATGGTGGCTGCAGAGTGTGGTAGTGTGTGTTTACATCTCGTTATACGCAAGTAGACCAGCAGCACTTCCACATAGAGTCGAAAATGTCCCTCTTTTTCCATGCAAACTGTAGCTCAGTTTTTTTTTTGCCAAACCTCAGAGCTGCAGTCATTCTGTAAATAATGCTGTAATCATGCTCTTGATTGGCCCTCCTTCCATACTGTGGTTAATGGTTGCATATAGAGGTTCGTGGCTCTCCAACATGTTCCACAAAGCTGCAAACAAACTACTTTTGAAAGACGAATTAACAGTGATGATACACCAGATCCACTCTAGTTTAGGTTAACTGTGTTCAATTCAGTGTTTTCTCTTTTTTCCCTGCAAGAACACCTGTTTCAAATAATGTTAGACCTCCAGAGTCACAGCTGTTATTGACATGTGACCATGACACCCAAAGGTTGTGCTGGAAAGTTTGCCACAACCTGTTCAACATTGTTTCTTGAACTTGGTTAACTTGCAGCATTTGTACGTGGCTGTACTTGAATGCGGTGGTGCCTCACTCCATCTCTATTAATCCTCGTTCCATTCATTTGTATAGGGGATTTAATATCTTGTTACGTTGCTCGGGCAGGAGTTTTTCTCCCTGTACATCTTGTATGGATTTCCCTGGCAGTAAAATGCACAAAGTCGTGCCATAAAAGCGAATATGTTACTGCAAGGCTTGTGTAAAAGAAAAGAGGAATACACCAGAGCTGAGATGAGATGGCATGCATAGCACCCCCCCTTTCCTCAGCATGCCTGGAAAGAACTGTAAAAACACATGATTAACATAAAACTCATTAAAATTAGAGCTCGCCCTGGAATTCCCTGCCAACCATTGGCGTTGGCCACCATTTTGTTGCACCACCAACCACCATACATCAAAGATGCTGAGAGGAGACCAGCTGGATTATGTAATGAGGATAAACAAGTCTCAAGCTGTGGGGTTGGGGGATGAAAAAGGCTGTGCATAAGTATACAACCCTAATTAAATTCCTCTCCCCAAGTCAACTTTTCCTACCAAAGATTCTCCCACCCTTTTAGACATGTCAGTGGTACGTGATCAAAAAGAGGAATTTTTGTGAAACAAGTTTCAAAAAGATTCCTTGCAACTTTTCTACCAGTGTGAAGTGTGACTCCCCTGACTCCATCCTCAGAGTTGGCCCAACAAGTGAAAAATCATTCTTATGATTAAACAGCCTTAAGTAAAATGAGTAGCCTGCACTCTAGCAACAAATGATCCGTCATTGGAATTGAGCGCCTATATTTTCACCCATGTTCCGGTAGAGAATTGATGAGACTGTCTTTGGAGTAAAGAACCCTAGAGAACAGAGTGTAAATCATAGACTCTGAAAGGCTTGGGTAATAGAGATTCATTGAAGGGAACCCCCTAAGAACTCTCAAAAAGCCACTCCTATCTTCCTCCTCCAGAGGACAACAGCTGTTTCCATCACCGAAAATGAGTAGAAGTCCCCAGCACTAACAGTAGTAATGCAAATGAGACTAATGCTAGCAGAGAAAACCCAGTGAGATGGTCAACATTTTAGCAACTGCATGCTAGCACTGTGAGCAAAGGGAGCCCTGGGGTCATCATATGGGCTCGTAGTCCTCCCTGGGGGGGGACAGCTAGTTCTTTTCTTTGTTCCCTGGGGGAGAATACATCAAATCCGTTCTCTATTGTATATAGTGACTTCCTAAAAAAAACTTCACAAGACTTTACTTCAAAGCTTTTTCGTTGGTGTTGCCTTTGTCTCTGATTCTTTGTGAACTGCCTGGGTTTTCTTTGTGCAATCTTTTCTTGTTTCTCAATCACTCTTTCTAAGACTATGTTTGTAGAAGTCTGACATGTTTGTTGCTACCACCTGACAGGGAGGAATAATAAGTTGAATGTTGCTTACCATATCACTCTTATTGCAAGGAATTGCCACCACAGTTCCCCTTGACAGACCTGTTAATCACAGATCCAAACCACAGATCACCATGTCTCCCCTTCACTCTCTGCTGTACACTCTTTCCTTTTCCACCTCATCGCCCACATCTTTTCACCTCTCACTCACACTGTCCTATGCTTTCCCTTTTCCCCTCATTAGTCAGTGGCTCTCACCACAGTTGGCTTCTCTTCCCCCAGCTGCCTAATTTTTCTCTCCGACAAATCTGTCTGAGTCATCCTCCATTTACCTCGTCCATCTCCCTTGTCCTCACTGTCCTCTCGTCTTTTGGCTTCCAGAGGGTACCCAGATGACCCCATTGAGGCAGAGCTGATCGATGAGCGCCACCCTTACATCCATGGCATGTATTCAGCACCGCTGGCCCAGCCGGAGAGGGGGAGCATGGCCAGCCTGGACCGCATGGGTGGCCGGCGCTCACCATCCATTGACAGCATCCGCAAGGACCCACGTTGGCGTGACCCAGACCTCCCAGAGGTCATCGCCATGCTGGGCCATCCCATTGACCCGGTCAAGTCCAACGCCGCTGCCTACCTGCAGCACCTGTGCTATGAAAATGACAAGATTAAGAAGGATGTGCGTCAGCTGAAGGGGATTCCTGTTCTGGTGGGGCTTCTGGACCACCCCAAATCTGAAGTCCACCGCAAGGCTTGTGGGGCTCTGCGCAACATCTCCTATGGCAAGGACAATGACAACAAGGTGGCCATCAAGAACTGTGACGGCATCCCGGCTCTTGTCCGCCTGCTGAGGAAGACCAACGACATGGAAGTTCGAGAGCTCATCACTGGTAAGAATAAACATTTTTATATTGGACACTCAAAACAATGTGATGAGGTTCAAGCAGGAGAATATACCGAAATGGCACAAGCAACATTATCCTTATCAATTAAAAATTATGCAAAAACACCCTCATAGCACTGTTGCAGCCAAGCATGTTGGCTGTCTCCACTAACTGTAGGATTCTTCTTTCTGTCTGCCTAATTAGTCTCAACTCTCTTTCACGTATTGTAAGTATAAAAGTGCTGATTTGAAGCCTTTTAAGCTGATATGATTGTACCTTAGTATGCCAGTCCTTTCCAGTCACTGGCTGCATACTTCCAATGACTGAATATATTCAATCCAGGAATATACTGAGTTGCCTGCCATAACCCCATGCTCTGCATAGTAATGCAGGGCTGAGTCATAGTGCTTTAAGAATCAGAGGTTTTTTTGTGTTTTCTACACATCACAATTTTTTTGCATTAGTATTCACAGTGTGCTATTTTCTCATCTTAGGCCCCTTACATTATTTGATAAGCCTGAGTGTCAGGCATTTCATATGGACAGAAACAGTACTCGCTGAATTAGCACTGAATTGTGTAACTCCCTATATACACGGAGGGGCGATAACAATGCATTTTGTATTTCTTCAGTCACTGGTGAAGACTTATGTTGAGTAAACTGTTCTGGAGACGGCTCTTCTCACTGTCGTAGAGCCATTTTCTTTCAATGAAGGACCACAGTTAGAGTCAGATTTTAGAACAAATATTGTGATAATCGATTACATTAGGGTTATTACATTGTACTGTAAGCAGACAGAGACAGATATAATGTGGAATGATTCTCTGTAGAAAAGCAGATGGCATATAAACATTGATTTTAGAAGAAAAAAGCTATTAGCTGCATTGTGTAATGAAATATGCTTTAATTCTTTTAAGAGGAGGTATTGATTCAAACGCCATGATAGGGTTTCCTCTCCTTGACCTGGTAAATGTCACAACAGGGGAATACAGTGGTGTGTGTGTGTGTGTGTGTGTGTGTGTCTGTGGGTGTGTATTTTTAAGTGCTTAGCTAATCCCTAACATGATTGGTTTGCCCTGACACACTTTGGCCATCTGAGAAGGGTTTTTTGTTCTCAGTGCACATGTGTGAAAAGTGAGAACCACTTTAAAGTGAGATACTTGACCTTTGTGAAGTACCACGTGTAAAATTCAGTATATGCACCACTCCAAGAAATAAATGGGTTTACTTTTTATGTAACTCTACAGCTTAGAGAAGGACAATTGTTTTCAAGCTGCGTTTTGTCAGCTATCAATAGTTTCTAGCTGGATGTCTTGCTGTGAAGATCTGTGATGCTGTGGCTCTAAAGAGTGAAAATCAATACAAGATTCTGGCTTTTGACAGCTTCAATCCAGAGATATTGGTAGTAACACCACTCCTTTAAAAACTTGCTTGTTGAACTGCAGTGTTCATGCATGTCTAAGTGTGTGTGTGTGTTTGTGTGTGTGTGTGTGTAGCTTTCCTTTGCTGTGACAGAGATGTCGCGGTGAGCGATGACTGTGCCGCAGCAGAAATGATTGCCTTCACAGCAGCATGTTGCTCCCCATCGTAGCTAAAAATAACCCTGCACCACAAGACAAGGAGGACAGAATGGAGGGAGGGTTCTCATTATCCACCATCCCTCGTTCAGTCTAATTTTTTCTCTCCATCATTCATTATCTACACTCTGTTTTTCTCCCTATCCTCTCCCTCTCTTCTTCAGCTTTAGGTTATCATTGCCAGTGCACTAACCCCAGTGAAAACAGGCTACTCACAATGCAAGCTCAGCTTACAGCCTCGGCCCATGTGGCTAAAATTTGCAGTGTTTTTCTACAATTAAATATAGGTTTTAAATATAGGCCCATTTTAGTAGTCCATGTATTTTAAGAGTTTGCTGTTGGAGTTTGTGCTGTCCCTGTAAAACCACAGAGAGCTCTGTTTCTGCTGGGAGAAACGGGTGACATGGAAGGAATCAAGTGATTTTATTTTCCAACACACAAGACAGACCAGTCGTTCATATTTTTAGAGCTTTATACCATTCAGAGCAATTCTATTTTCCCTCCCGGTAGGCTCTGGGCTGTTTGCGCCCTCCGGCAATTCCCACCCTGAAAATGTAGATTATTAAGTGAATTTGTCTGCTGTGTTTCCTGCAGGAGATGTCGGAGGTTTGTGGACTGACACTCAGACAGGTGCTCACTGCATGCCTTTGTCATTTGGATGAAAAATGCATATAGGGCAAGCTGGCAGGCCTTTAAGCTTGAAAGGAATGCTGTCTAGACACATGTGCATATCTGTGCCAAGGTTTTGTGGAAGTTTTGTGAGTTTAACATAATGTATACAGCAATATTTACAGGATGTTTTGGTCTGAAGCTCTAAATGCTGCATGTTACCATAAATAACCAGCTCAGCAGTGATGAACGACTTTTCAGTAAGATCGTATCCATCATGCTCATGGTGCCTGAAACTAACTGGACCGTATCTGATTTTCAACCACAGGACAGTTTTGACTCAGTATGCTGGTCTCAACACAGTTTCAGTATGGCTACCGTGTTATGAGACACACGTATACACACACACAAACTAATGAACATGGTCTTTATGGTGATGTAGAATATAGTGAATCCATTTTTGGGAAGGACACCATACCTGAGGTCCCCCCCCATGATCCATGAGACAACCTGCTGAGTTCATGGTTGGCATATATACTGTATGTGTGTGTGAGTGTATGTACATGTATGTATTTTGCCTTGCCCTTCCTACCTCATTACATTAACTGCTTTCCAGGGATCGACCTAAGCACCCTGCCTGATGGTCCCTCCCAAACACACACACACACACAAACACGCACATAAATCTTCCATTTCAATTTTTTTTGTGAACGTTTTCCTTAGCAGGCAAAAGAACAAGTCCACTTACTGAAGCCCCCTACTCCTCTTCCTCTTCTCCATTCTCTCATGTCTTTCACATGCCCTCTCCCTTTTTTTTTAAACTGTGTCTCCCTCCTTTACCACTGAGAGTGTGATGGATGGCTAAAGGGGTGAGGAGGAGAAGGACAGGAGGGAGGAGGCAGAGAACGGTAATGGGCAGATCTAAGTTAATAGCCCTGCTAGAAGAGCAACATGCCTGCCAGTGGTGCTTGAAAAATTTAATTAGCGTTTGCTAGTCCCATTCCTAGTCCTGGTTCCAGTGTCAGGGGGGTTAAAGGAAAGGAAAAGGAGTGAGTACAGAAACAGGAGGTAGCATTTGGTTAATACTCAGCTCACAAATTGTCTCTTTTGCTCCCAATCTTGTCATTTACTTTGAAAAATACACGTTTAGATGTAAGCAGTGTTGGTTTATGTCAAGCTCTGACAAAAATCTGCCAATGAAAACCGTCAGGTAATAATGTACATGGTGAACTTGCCCTGCGGCTGGAATGGATTTAAGACAAAGGAAACTAAGGCAAATCACAGGTTTATGTGAAAACCCAAACATAGTGAAAGACTGTTGCACATATCAGATCACAGTGTTTTTCTTCATAAGCCTTTCCCTACACATTTTCCTCTTTAAGGAATTTGAAGCACCCCATACTTATGCAAGTCTTTGGAGATATTTTTATAGCTGCATGAGTTCTGTTTACAGGGATATATCACAATGTATTTTACAACTTGTTTTAGACAAGTTGGTTTCCTCTCGACCAACTCAACCAGACTGTTTATCCCTTTAGAACTTTTCTTAGCAGATAAACAACATTAATAAACCAGAGAGGAATATCATTTTTAGATCTTGAAAGCAGTGTGACTTAGTTATGAAAGGTCATGGTAAAGTCCTGGAATGTTATAGTATGATCCTGCTGGAAATCCTGACTTTATTAGAAACTTTGGAGAAAAGTAGCAATGTAACTTATTTACAATTGAACTTGTTTCTCCTTTTTCCACTGTGCATTAACAACATGTATCTTACCATCCAGTATAAAATGTATAAAGATCTGATCACCATGAACACTTTAAATCAAATCAGAGCTAAATATTTTTCTTCATCCCGCTAGAAAAATAATGGCAGGCGGCCTGGACAGCATTACTGCGTGATGAAGAGGTGTGTTTGTTTGGGTTGATGAGTTTGTTGGTTGGTGTCGGGCCAGTTCAATTCAATTTAAAGCCAAGAAAACCAAGGAAACGGTGTTGGAACAAGCCTCTATTAATGAGGAGTATATTGAAGTTGTAAATTAATATGAATCCTCAGGGACAGTTCAGTAATGACAACATTTTGTAGGCTGGCTGACACTGATCAGAGTCTTTTTTATATACATTTCATGATGTAATCCAGTCCCACCCGTTGACTCTATGTTAGCATTGGGCTGATTTAGCATTGGCGTGTTGAGCCATTTTCAACCCATAAAATGCTGCTTTTTTTTTAAATTTGTTAAGGAATGTCAATATTAACACAAGCATGCATGTGTTTCATCACAGTACAGTGATATAATTTATTTGACAGCTCATGTTTAAGTGTTTGGTGCCTCTTTAATTTTATTCAAATGTTTAAAATTTCACTCATGGTCCATGTCATGTCATCAATTAAATGTAAAATTTTCTGTTGATTATTATGTTGACATGAACATTAGTATTCCACTTACAAGTTATATAAAATAAATATAACTACGATAGTGCGTCATCACATAAAACTTAATGAAAAAGCAATTACCACAACGACACAGTACTGTTACATTACTAGCAACCAACAGAGCCTCCAAGCCCACATGTCACGTCTTCTGTACTTGACAATGTAGAAACAGAAACAAGACATTGTGGTTTAACAAGCTGCCAGCCATTGTTTCAGGGGTATTTACATGACCTTCCGCAGCTACAGAAACGTTAGCTGAGCTCTGGTGACAGCAGCACTCCAGAACGGAGTTCTCACACCTGCAACGCTGAACAAAACCAGCAGGTTCACGACTGTGGGCTTACCGGTTGCTAATGTTTGCAAGTGAGCTAAGAAAAATATGTAAATAATACAACTTTGGAGTTACTGGGGGTTGCATTTCTCCTCTTTTGGTAGAGGTTAGCCACCTCCCCACACTTTCAGCAGTCTGTCCTCTGAACACAGAGATGAAACTGATTATAAACCAACATCAAACTCCCAGTAAGAGAGCACACAATTAGACCTTCAAAATGTTTAGTAACATGGCGCCACTTGGATTAGTAACTGTAAAAAAGTGAATCCCTCACACTACCGGTTACTGAAAAAAGTTATCACATTACATAACATGTTGCTAAGTAATCCGTAATACTTTTTACAATCATATATTTATTTAACTCCCTACTTTATTCTAATATTATCCAGGTGTCTTCTTTCACATCCCAGACAGGATACTTTCACTTCCTGACCTAATTTTTGAATTTTTTATTTATGAATCAACTCTTGTTCAACTTTTTTTACCTGATCCAGCTTGCATTCTTATCCTACAACAAGTCTATATCAAAATTAGTGCAGCTTAGTAGTTGTGCATCTAGATTTATGACCTACTTCACAGCTATCCTTTGATGGTATAATATTTTGTTTAGTGTCTTTATAGAATTTTGTTTTTTATCTGCAGAGAATGAGTGTCGTGGCTCTGCTGGGTCAAAAAGGTCCGGACAGGGTACAGTCATTCTGACAACCCAAGCTTGAACTTGAACAGAATTCTTTCAGTTTTTAACCAACATCGGCAGTTTAGACGTATGGTTCACCTGCAGAATGTTCCTGAAATAGATTCCCAAGCAGCTCTGCATCCCTTTCCCTGATGAATGCTGTTGTATCATTAATTAAAACAGTTGACTGCTGTTTATCTGTTCTGTGATTCTGTAGTTGTATGTATAGTTTTATTGTTTTGAGGGACAGCATTTATGATAGCCAGTGTTCTTTTTTGTAAGGAAAGAAAACTAAACTAACTGCAATAGTCTCCATTTCCTGATTGAAAGATAAATCTGGTTAGACTGTATGCACTTGGGATGCTTTTTAAATTAGATGTTGATGTAATCTGTCAAATCCAATCACAGTCCAGAAAGTAAGATATATTGTCCAGCTGTAAATGGAGCCTTTGACATGACAATTGCATGGTATTTGCCGTAGACAGGCCAGGAAGACATCCCCAACACACCCACCTCTGACAAGCTGACAGAGGACAGCAAACGGACTAAACCTGATATGAGCCACCGGCCTGAAACAGTGGCAGGACACGGGATGGAGATCGTCACTTCCACAGCACTCAGTCATCTTAAATAACATTGTGTCTGTGGGCTGTATGCCTGTCGTACTTGATGGATCACAGCCACTGCAAAGACATGCCTTTTCCTCCCCTCTGGCATATGTGATCGGTGCAGAGCTGACTGATTCCACCGGCCTGGGCAGTGTTTCAGCTGGAATACTGGAGGTGATGGTGAACAGACGGGGGGGGGGGTGACAGAGAAAGTTTGCTTGGTTTGGATGGTACTTTTTGCATGAAGCTTCAGGTATCTCTCTTTACTTCAAAGTACTGAGGTGTAAATGAGCTTGTTTGTTTTTGCAAATTGCTGTCTGCTTATGTGCTGGACAAGTCAAAGATAGATGCTGGTATATTTTATGTTTCAAATACAGAAATACATTTCCAACCATGGTGGATATTGGCTGTTGAACCTGTTTTATGATGTAGAAACAATAGCGCACGCAGCATAAATTAAAGGCATCACGCACCATTAATCTGATAGCAGGGCATACACAAAAGTATTTTACATCAGGCCTGAATGTTAAACTTTATATCATACAAATGAATGGGGATTTTTTTTTGTGGATTTGTGGATGTTATTAATGTAGTGTTTGTTTCTTCCTCCTCAGCTTTGTGGCTCATTGTAGAGCTAAAAAAATGAGTTTATAAGCACAAAATATTTCCCATACAGTGTATGACAAAGACACAGTGAGAAGTTTTCTTTAATCACTGCTTGTCCTTAAGCTGACATTGCTCCTCGTGTGTAGGCTGCATGTTGAATGTTGCTTGTCACAACTTAAGCTGACGCTAATGACACAACAGTGGAGGTAATCAAGCTGTCAGCCTGGCAGGCAAGCATGAATGTTAGCTAGCTGTCGTCATACCGAAATACACACACACTTCCTCTCATATGCTCTCATGCATGTGATTGAAGTAAATTATAAATGTAAAAAAGAAAGTAGAGAAAATGTGCACCAGGCAAGGAGTGGATGTTTTACTAAAAACAATACTGTAAGATGACAAATAAGATATATAGATGTAAAATTATATAAATATAAAATATAATTTTAGACAAAATGTTTCCCCATGAGACTTTAATATGGCTTCCTTGCTCTTTAGGACCTTAACATCACATCCTCTTAACTTTTCTCATTTGGATTTCAATGTGTTGGGTCATTCAGTAGCGGTCAACTCATAATTCTCAATAGTGTAACATTAGCTCTCTCACTCCTGCATATATGAAAATATGTTTAAATGCATGCACAAAATGTAATTATGTATTTAACTGCTACCAGAAATCATTGATTAATGAGTCAAATAGAAGTACATACAAATAAATTAAGAATTGGACCTTGAATTTGTGGACATCTGTGTATGTGTGTGTTTGAATTGACAAACTTTTCAAATCCTACTCAGTAGGGAGAGATGTCTCAAGGAACAGTTACAAGGTCTACTTCATTATTGCACGTAAATGTGAAAAAAGTGGAGGCAGAAAATCAAAGTGGCCCTTGAAGGTAGATTAAGAATTTGCCTGAACTACAATAAAGTGCGAACACTGCTGACCAACCACTGACTCAGCACCTACACACAGAAAGAGACACTGGCCTGGGTTGACCCATGGGTAGATAACAAAATGCAATAAAGGCAGAAAACAAGCATGTAAATAATACTGGTTTCATTTCTTCATTCAAAGCACAATTATGCTGATTGAAGAACATCCATATGTAAAAAAACAAACAAAAAAACAACCCCATCTCAGCTTGTTTTCTTCCAAGTCTAATGTACCGTGAAGCTGCTTGTAAAAAAAAATCTATTTTGAATTTGTAGAGGTATGAAATTTACAGTAAATACATGAAGCACAAAATAAGCCCAGCCTTCATTTGGTTGTTTAGGGCTGGGTGGACATTTTTCCCTGAAGTCGGTCTGTCAGGCTCCCAATATGCTCTGTGGGTCAAGTGGAATAGTTTTAGGTAGGGTGTGATTTTACTGATAGTCAAGACCTGGGCCTAATAGGGATCTATAAGGAATCTAATTATTTGTAAAATTACAGCAGATCATCCACATTGCCCAAAATGTTAAATCTTCTCACTGCACTGAACACTTTAAAAGTCTCTGTTAAGCACACACAGGATTATAGAAAGTTGGCCTGAAGCTTTAGTGTGTGTTCAGTATCCTGCATCACACTTAGGATTTGTGTGTGAAAGTGACCCAGAGAGGAGCCACACCTCAGCTTACACATCTAATAGCTTCCCAGTGAAATACTGGTAGCTTGGTCGTCTCTGACGCACAGGAAGCCAGTCTAGTCACCAACTGTAACCACAGAGGGAATGGAGGTTTAGTGTTTCCGCTTGGTTAGATAATGCAGTTACTATAGAGATGTGACGGAGAGCGGCTGAAGTGACGACGATTATGACCCTCATTTAGACTTAAAATTATTTTTTTCAATTTACCAGTTATTCTCCAGTCACAACTACACCAGAAGGGCTGGATTTATTTTTAGCCCATGCCTGTCTGCAGAGCCCCCCACCCGTGTGCGGAGAGCATGATTTAACAGAGGAAACATTGACCATCTGGAAAATGTACAGAAACCATTTTAAAGAACAGGGCGAGGATGTGTGACAGTTTCACTGCTCTGCTAATGGTTTGTTATTGTGGGGCTAGAGAGAATCACAGACTTGGGGGGTGGGGGGCAGAGCATTTATATATGCAAAGTGCATGTGTCTTTTTGCACTTCTGTGTGGGGTTTTCATACTTTGAGGCCCTCCCCCGTTGGGAGGCGAGGGGGTGGGGGGGGGGTCGTGGACGGAGAGATACTGTGTGAGGTGACATGACGTGAGACATGAGCACGCTGGTGTTCTTAAAACAACAGAAAATGTGTTATTGTAGTTTGGCCCGCTGACACAGCCAACCGTTACAGGCAGCAGTAGTGGCTTTGACACAGCTCATGGAGCCAATTAAGGAACTTTAAATCCTTTAGTGCTCGGTTACCGCAATTTACGTCAACAATAGTACTTCATAACTCAAATCAAATCTGAATGTCCAAACTTGATGCACATATTTATTTAGATTCAGTCGTACTTATACTTTCCAAGGATGAACGAATAAATGTCCATAAATCTGCTTAGAAATTATAAAAAAAGAAGCTCTTTATAACTTGTCTGACAATCATCACAGTTTTAAGCATTCTTCAGTATCAACGTAATCTGGTTATAGTCATCTGTACTTGCATCAGTACTTGCTTGGCATACTTTTAATGGTGCCAATAGTGTAGACTTTGTAAAGCCCTCCTTTGAAGTAACAAATCACTTGTTGTAAGTTGCTTCAGATAAGAATGTCAGCTAAATGCATACATTTAAAATGAATGATAAGTGATAAGAGAACAAGACAGAATATTGTGGGATGGGTTAATAAAAACAGAAAACTTCAAAGTTTTTTTACATTTTCGTTCTCCTCAAACCAGAGTCTGCCTTGCTCCAGAGCATCCATGTGTTTGAGTGAAAATCCATCTGATGCTGACGCTTTAACGCAGTATTTTATTTTTGGAGGGTTGGCTGCCTAAGATATGCTGTCAAAAATGTCCTCCACTCTGCTTTTTCGGTCTGCCTGCCTCTCTTTTGTGAAACCTTAGGTTGCACATACCCAGCTCAATTTAGTTTACCTCTTTTGCTAAAGTATAAAATAGGCTGCGTGTTATAGAGATGTGCAGGTAAATAAGAAAAAGCTCTTTCCCCTGGCTGGATTGAAAATAGAGGAGGTGATAGATACACAGCATCTGTTTGCTAAAATAGTTCATCTACATTAATCCTATACACACACAGTATCTAAAGATTATGTGTGTGTTAAGGTCTACTCTGTATATCATGCCATTAGTGATACTCCACTAGTGGAAAAATGACAAAGTATCATAAGGTTAATGCAACATCACTTTTCCTATAGCAATATTATAGAAATATATGTCTCATATAAATTCAGTATTGATTACAACATAGTGGTAGTCAGCTAGGCCCTCATTTGAGAATAATACAACTATTACAGTTATACATTGCAATATGACCACCTGATATCATCACTGCCTAATCAACAACCAATTCTGTTTTTGATTTACTAACCAATCTACAGTAAATGTGGTTTTGATTACAATCTTAAAGTGTGCACTACAGTATGTTTGGCTGCCATACAGCTGTCACTACATTGCCCTCCCCCCTTTTCTTGTCTTTCCAATCCTTTTGTCACTTGTTTCCTGGCTGCCTCCTGTCACTTTCTTTCATTTTCCACCTTTCTTCCTAACCTCTCACTCCCTTTATGTTTCCATTTCCTAATTCCTGTCCAAAACTACCCTAATTTATCTTCATCCCTCCTCCTCTTATTCCTCTTCTATCCTCCCTTTTTCAACTCCTTTTGCCAAATCACCTATTTCTTTCCCCTTATCACTATCCTCTTTGTCTTAGTCTTTTAATCTCTCTTTTATTCTGCTCCCTACAGGAACTCTCTGGAATCTGTCGTCCTATGAACCTCTAAAGATGGTGATCATCAACCACGGCATGCAGACCATGACCAACGAGGTCATTATTCCCCACTCGGGGTGGGAGCACGAGCCAAACGAGGACTCAAAGCCCCGCGATGCCGAGTGGACCACTGTTTTCAAGAACACCTCTGGCTGCCTAAGGTACGGTTAGCCCAAAAGTGGTTTACACATGAAGCCAGTTGATGTTGATGGTAAAAACTCACACTTACACTAACCTGTATACAGAGGTACTGAGGCTTAGAGTTATATCAGCTTTAAAAAAAACTAAGTAGTCAAACTTTAGAATAAACGTCTTACATATGTAAAAAATAAAAAATTTGTCATAAAGTTTAAAATCAAGTCAAGCTTGATTTCTGGGAGATGGCCTGAAACAGTTGCTGGTTTGAGCTTCTAAAATGTGACGACTTGATGCTTTTGTCTGTTGCATGTGATAATAGTGATTGGATACAGCAAGCCATTTGAAGATTTCACTTTGGGTTCTGGGAAATTTTGATGATTTCCCACATTTTACAGCCAAACTGATGAATCAGTTGATTGAAGAAAATAATCTGCAGATTAAGTGACAATGAAAATAATCATAAACTGCAGTCCTACACTGAATATCCTAAAGGTTCAAAACATTTTTCCAAATACTGGATTATGAAAATGTTGTAGCAATAATTGTTGGCCCGCTTCTATTAAATAAATACAATCCTGGAAGTTGTCTTTTGGAGCTGAGGCAGATTTAAAGCTTTTGGTCAAATCCAGTTTAAAATCAGGAAGGAGACTTAATTGAGGTTAAAGTCAATTTGGGTTTAAAACATGAGACCATCCTGGATTTTATAGAAGGGACCCTTCACATGCAGGGCCTCGGGAGTTTGTTTTTACTAAGAGGCCAGTTGTGTCTGGGGACAGGTGTGACGGATATGACTACGACTCTACGAGTCTACGATAAGACTACATATGTGCTCTTGTTGACCCTGGACCAGGGTCAGATTTAAGTTCCTTAGGTACTGAGAGAATTTATGATATGGCAGATGCTGTTTTCTTCCTGTGCTGACCCGTATCTGTATGTATGTGAAGTATGTTGGATGTCTGTCTGCAGCAGGGTTGCTGGGTGACTTTGGTCTGTAACTTTAGATAAACATAAGACTATTTATGGAAAATTTGTATCCTCACTGACCACATACAGATATGGTACAGTTTGTTAACACTGTCCACTGCATTTTGGGAAATAGTTTTTAAATGTTTCTCTGTTCATCTCTTATTATTCCAATATGGGCTGTCCCTGAGGATTAGTTTGCATGTAATGCTACTCATTGGCAAGTATAATGAAATAATCACAGAGATGAAGTTAGTCTCACTTTAAGGCCGAGTGAAGATAAATTGAGCCCACCATGCAAATCCCTTTAGTATTTTTTGGGACTGTGTTGGTAAAAAAAACAAGACATTTGTATTAGTTGGGACAAAAAACATAAACTTTTGATTGAGTATGTCATTAACCCTTTAACCCTTATATGAGCTACATTCGTTCCCATCCCTGAACTGGGAGAGACTGAGCCACGCTGCTGTGCTTTGACATGTTCAATGACTGAAACCTTGGGTTGTTCTTAGGTCAGTCATCCAAAATGGTGTTAACGTCTCACAGTGACATACCTCACTGTTAAAGTGGTGTGACTAAGACGGCCATTCTGCTGACCCTTTCTGGTCGAATTGTTTTAAGAACTGAAGGTCTGCTTTAGTCCCAGGAGCCTTAAAGTCTGAGATAATAATGTGCCCTTTCTTAAACCCCTTCTATACACATAATGTTGAAGACGACATAACAATTGTTAAAGCTTTAATGGTCTTTACAAACCAGTCACAATGCTCTCGGCTGATAAAATAAAGCTTCAGGATGATGGCTGCCTCACTACAAGGTGCGTAATTCATTTCATTTCATTAAAATATGTTTAATAGGGTCATATCCACACTGGTGTTTTCAAATAATTTTCTAAACGTTAGCTGTCCACATGGACACACCAAAAGAACAGTCAGTTAAGACTCAGTGGGTTGTCTTTGTTATGAAAATAATGGTTTGTTGCAGCTCTTCATCAGAGTTATCTAAAAGCTTCCCTTTTTGAAATTATGGATTCTGTACATTTTGTGAAAAAGTGCATAAGCTGAATAAGTAGTATTCAAATTGAATGCAATTTAAGTCTCAGCCAAAAATTAAGTTCACTTGAAAAACTGCAAAACTTTAGTCAAACATGCTCTTTTACATGCTGTCATCACATCAGGGTGACAACTTGAGTGCAACGGTCTCGAATTCCTATTATTAACTTCCAAGTACTTTCCACTCCTCTCTTTTACCTTCCCTGCTCAATCTGTCATTTTGGCTTCAACTCAGAATGACAGACTGTAGTAAATTGTGAAAGACAGAGAGTGTGTATGTGGGTTATCATGCCTGGCTGTGCTGTCTCCTCCTGGGCTGGCCAAGCCTGTCTAGACTGTAATCCAGGGCAGAACGTCTCTTGGAGTAGACGCTGCGGCGTGCTGGTTGACATCCAGAAGAATATAACATCCAAATCTAGCTCAGACAGAAAGTACCAGAATGTATTTCACACGTTTTTGCTTTGCATTTGATGGTTTCCAGCTAGTTTTCTCAGGCTGTAGAGAGTGTAGAAACTTGCTTGAAATTTTCTGCTGAGTTGAAGAGCAGCATTAACGAACCAAGAGGGAATAAATGAAAGTGATCTGATATAGCCAAGGAGAGTCATAGAGAAGTCATCGAATTTTACATCAGGGCCACAGTAGGGACCCTGCTTTCACTGCCTCTTACTGTTTCTCATTGTCTTTCTCCTGATTTCTTTTTTTGTGTGTATATGTACTCTACATTCCAGCTTTTCCCCAAACCCTATATCCAAACCTTATCATCCCTGATGCCACATATCTCATTGCTCTGACATATCCCAATATCTCCCCGTTGCTCTCACTCCTTTGACCCTTGATGCAGGCACTGCTGATGAAAATATGTCTCCATGGTAACTGTGACCAAGCCCACAGTTGCCTAGATGCAGGGTTCATGCGCTGGGGAGAAGTGCTGATGGCAGGGAGAATCTGTTTACCCACACCAACAGAGACGCAGCTTACACCTCAATAAAGCCGGGGATAGTTTTATTATAACGGCCTCCTCTGTCGATAGGGGCCAGCTTTTTTACAGTGTTTATGTTGTGAGCTCAGTGAAGGGAAAACAGTGTGTGGGTGTGTGTTGTCTTTGGCCGTGTAGGGGATGGGGGTGTTCACCAGGGTTGGGTATCAAGATTCAATCATCAATATCAAGGTACTGAGTTAAAACTGGTCCCAGTAAAAGAAGGGAATTAGAGTTATATGCATTTATTGTCTTACTCAGATAGTATAAGACGACTTTAATTACTTTAAGATTTAAATAAGAGGCAGAATCTATAAACAGAATCAGAAATGAAATCAGAATCAATAAAACCTAAAGGAAACCTAACGCCAGGGTACACATATGGTCTATGGTGTGGTCGTTGACCTTGCAGGGCGATAGCAGAGGTCAGCCATCTCTCCATCTATCTCCATCCATCTCCATCCATCTCCATCAGTCTTCATCAGTCCTGCTCCAGTCTATTCGTCCCAGCTGGTCTATTGTCCTCTGATGGCCACATGACTCTGAGTGACCTTCACACCCACACTTCATCTGATAAAGCAGTAACACTAAGGGCACATCCAGATCACAGTGACAGGCTGTCTGTGTCACAGACAGATATCTGAATGCACACCTACATATTCCTTTAGCCTCCAATAATGAAATACTCCTCACAGCCGTCACTGGGCCAGACATAATACGACCAGAAAAAGGCAACATTTCCCTGATTTGTGAAATGCCACCAAATGGTATACATGTACAATTTGATGGCATGAATACTTTGAGAGCATTTTCAAAATGGTGCTGATCCATTGTGGCATCTATTTCTGATTAATAATAAAAGCCATTGTGCTTTCAAGGATGATTTCAGCACTTGGTTGTAATACAAAAGATAATGTCCTTGTTTCTTTTAGAACTATAGTGTCATTATATGTTGGTGTTCTTTGCTACGGAAGCCGAGAGCGGCCATGCTTGCAATAATTTTTTTATGCCGTTATCTCAAGATCACGACTTAATTATTCTCGAGAAAACGAGCTGAGACAGTTTGAGAACAGACCGCTGCGAAAACACACTGATAATCTAATAAACGATATTTATGAATCAAATTTCAAACCCATCCATTATATTTATTAGAAATG
>JAVQJD010069578.1:0-17642 GCA_036023655.1 Nannoperca australis
GTGTGTGTGTGTGTGTGTGTGTGTGTGTGTGTGTGTGTGTGTGTGTGTGTGTGTGTGTGTGTGTGTGTGTGTGTGTGTGTGTGTGTGTGTGTGTTGCACACCTGAAAGACAAAGTTAATTGGCGCTCAGAGACCTCTGGGCTTTTGAGAAAGCTGAAATATGTAAGACATTGTGAGTAGAAAAAGAGCAAGGAAGACTTACTTAATGGACAAGAGAGCCTGTGCCAACTAAAGCTCACATGACCTTAATTATGGAGAGGAGAGAAACAAAACAGAGAATCTTTGCCACAACATGAGACGACGTCTTGCATATTAAGATAAAGCGCCTGAAGACAAAAAAATAAGAACAAGAGAAAAGAGAGACAATAAGAGGCTGACTTTGAGAGGATGAGAGCTGTGCAGAGCTGGAAACAAAAGAGATAGTGGGTATGAAACAAAACACAATAAAGATATTAAAGCCTAAACAAACCAAATATTATTCACTGAAATCAACGATCCCCTTAAAGCCTCTAGCTGACGTGTCAGTAGCCGAGTGGTTGTAGCTAATAACGTTAATAGCAGCAACCTAGCAAAATGTCCAAGAAAAGGAAAGTTGACCCAGAGGGAAGGGCAATTAATAAGAGATGGGAAAGCGAATACAGGTTTGTGCTTAATGCAGACAAGCTGGAATGTCTCCTTTGTAACGAGGCAGTGGCAGTGCCAAATGAGTACAATTTGTGGTGGCACTTTGACACCAAACGCGGAGCCGAGTATCCTAAGCTTAGCCACCAACAAAAGCAACAAAAGGTCCAAGAATTAGAAGGCAGCCTGCGTTCTCCACAAAATGTGTTGGTGAAAGTTACAGCAAAAATGATGCAGCAGTGAAAGCCAGTGTTTTTCACGAGATGCATTTTTGAAGCAGTGTATGCTGAAGGTATGTGAACACGTGTGCCCTGACCAAAAATAGGGTTTTAACAATGTGACTGATCCATGGATTAACATAGTTTGTGATATTCAGGTGTTCACCTGGAGAGATCTACTTGGTGTGTCCAGGCAGCATCACTCTCTCACCCCACTTCATCCACATCATGTCTGAGTAACCTGAACCAGAACCTGACCAGTGTCGTTATGCACACATACCATTTGAATAGGCTATTTCATGGTGGGCTATAATAAGGCTACCAAGACTGAAACAAACCACATTGTAATTTTGACTTTGTTACATAAGCTACTTGCTATATTACATTTTATTAATACATTATATACATACGTACTAATTGCTGTACACTTGAATGTCTGACATTATTTTTCCTAGACTTTTGCTTTCAGATCCCTTTTTAATACATTGAATGCAGAGGCAATATAATAACAAGTAGATACATTTATATTGTTTTACATTTACAACCGGCCCTTTAAGGACAACTGCTCACACCCCTGCTCTAGCTGATGCTTCTTGCTAAGCAGAGACTGGCAACCGCACGTGATAAGTATTGAGCAGCAATACAGCTGTAATTCACCATGTTGGACATTATGTAAAGCACAAAATGATAATGCTGTCACAATTAAAAGCCTACACATCAAACACACATACACAAGTAAATGAGGTGAGAGATTATGAGTGTAATCAATCAGCATGCCTTTCTTCTTTATGAGCGTGTGTGTGTGAGTGTGAGAGAGAGAGAGAGTGTGCTGTGTCGACAGAGGGGCTGCCCTCTGACGTTGGTGGACTCAGATGGTAAGTAAACTGATAGATAATTTCATCCTCCAGTGCTAATTACAGTGTAAAACTAATAAAGTAGTCCCTATATGAACCAGGGGAAGTGTGTATGTGTGTGTCTGTGTGTTAGTCCTCTGAGGATTTCATGCACTGATGTTCATGATAAGGGCAAGAGAGGGCAGTGGTCTATGTTAGAACGGAGGGGTGGAGGAAATTAATTAGGAGGATGAAGACAGGGCTGATGGAATTCATGCTGTAATTTATGCAAACACTTGTCACCCCTCCACACCTGATCCTCCCAGCTTCCTCTACAGTGTTTCTCTCATTTCAGAGCCCAGTGGACACCGTGTTTGGCTCGTTGCACAAAAGAGACAGTTGTCGCTCATTTGAACAGTTAATAATGATACTTGTTACACCCTGGCAGCAGTCATTTTTGTTTTTTAATATGATGATGATTTTGGTTTTCTCTGGCTTTAAACATTCATGTTTTTTGCTTGTACTTTCACACATTTGAAACAACTGCATTATACTGTGATATGATTTGTTTAGCCGCTGTTTTTATTATGTTAATGTGTTCCTTTGTATCTGTGGTGACTTCATTATGTGGCATTCTGGTGTAATAGCTACACAGAGTAGGCCTACCAGGTGTAATCGGTTTTTATTATCTCCACCCTGATGAAACAGGTTGGCATTTAAACCGGTTAATATGCCAGACCTACAAATACTTTTATTATACAATACCTTTTCTCTTTACCCCGCCTAATGAGGACATCACATTCGATGATGACTAGTGTTTTCATCTTCAAAAGCACCTTAAGGTTTCTTGAATTTACTGCGCGTTAGGCTGATTGAGCACTTAACCTCTGCATTTCTTAAAGTGTTTGCTCTTGTTATTTTGCTAAAGTGGGTACTTCAGTAGGGGGGCATTGTATGTGTTATCTGCACTTGAAAGATTTAGCATTTGAGAATAGTGTTCTCATAAAATCGAGGTACCTTGAATATTTCCACCTGGTGAAAATCAACTTTCACACATCACAGAGGGCTCATTGTCATGCGTAGCAAATAAGGGGGCATTTTCTTCCTTTCAATTAAAACTTAATTAACAACTAATTATAATGACAATGACTCAGGGACTGAGAGTTGATTATTTGTTTTTGTTAAACCTCAAGATGATATTTAGAGTGGTTGGTAATGTAACAACACATTTTTCTCACACTAGTAAGTCTGCGTGCTAACACCGGCTTTCACATCCAGCCTTCCATCTACACACACACACACACACACACACACACATACACAGTAAAGCTGTGCTGAAAGACGGACAGACCCCTCTCTGTCCACCCTTGACCAAATGACAGGCAGAGCTGTCATCCGTGAGAGGGGTGTCTTTCTTTCAGAGGTTGGTTCTATAAATCACTCAGCAGCGGGACGCCTCCTAGTCCCCCTGACACAAACACATCTGACAATCAATTCATCATGATAGTGATGTGTGGATACAGTGGGGGGACCTTGCCAAACTTGTGCTTGTTGACAGTTTGCAGTGACTTTTGCTATTCTCGTAAGCCCACCCTCAGCGTAAGCAGATGAGAATTAAAGCTGTTTCAGTTTTTTCTTCTCCGCTGTACATCAAAAGCTGTGCACAGCAAATAAACAGTGCCATTTTTCATGGTTTCGCACTTGCTGCAAATCTGCTGTCTGACTGCCAATCACTCCTGTGAGTGAGCTGGATCATTGCATAACATGTGATTAATTATAAACGTGTGTAAAACCATCGACTTACAAAGAAAGGACATTCAGAGAGGAATGTAAAGAGGCCGAGACACACAGGGCGAGAGTGTCTCATTATCAACTGTCCCCTCGCTCCTCCCTGTGGGTCAAAGTTCATGAGAGGACATGCTGAGGCAGCGCTGAGATCCGCAGCATCGGTGTTGAACTGGCCTCATATAAGCAGGCTAGTGTCTGTCTGGGCTGTTAGTGATAGCATACCAGACACACATGAGCAAAAACACACCCATGATCCAACATAACACTCCTTAGCTAATAGGCAGACCCACTCTGGGCCTTGAGTCACCTTGGGAGCCTAGTTAAAACCTGCATGGAAAGGCTTGTATGTAAATTGAATGTATTTGCAGCAAGGGCCGGGTCAGAGGGGCCTCGAGCTATTTAACATTACCAGAAGCATCCACCATGAGTCAAGATGTCAATGCTCCACCACCCTCTAATGACCTGTAGGTAGACCATTAAATTCTGGCATGTGTGTATGTATGTGTAGTTGAAGAGGGAGGTTATTATTATTTTTTTCTTATTTATGATACACCTTTTCTCAGTGTCACTGTATGTATATGTACTTCATGGATGCATCCACATATCTATATATTTGGTAGTTTTTTGTTTGTTTTCTGTCAATTTCCTATCTATTAACGTCTATATACGTGTGAGTGTGTAGATCTTTGTGTTTGTTTGTTGTCTCTATGTGCTCACATGCATGTTGGTGTGTCCGTGTGTTGGTTATCATCAACAGAGCGCCACATTTAATGAGGGAGATGGAAGGAAAATAAATATAGTGCCTTGGAAAATGATTTCATCTCATCCTTTTATTGCCTCTTATTTTCATCCATTTATTGTGTGGGAGAGAGTGTATGGAAGCACAGAGAGAGAGAAAATTTGAATCATTACACCCCAGTGTCAACATTAGTTTGTCTTGCTTTATTCCTCTGTTTGGCTTTATTCATTCCTCTCACCACCGCTGTGCACTGTGAGCTCGGTTTTTAACATTAGGACAACTGCCGTGAAACAGTAATGCAGTTCATAGAAAATATGTGTCCTTTATGGTGAAAAACGAATGAGTAAATTGCCAAGCGCTCACAAACATTCTGCTTATATATTCCCTCAGAAGAGGCCACCTCTCCTTCCTCTTTGTCTCTCTTCTCTGAAGCAGCAATCACCCTTTCCTCCAGTCATATTGTTAATTGGTTTGACATTTTCTGCCTCTGACCTAAAGAGAAACTGTCATTAGATGAGTCGACCAGAAAGAGTGGTGCGGTGTGTGTGTGTGGGTGTGTGTGGGTGTGTTTGATTGCCTGTCTGAGAGGTCACAAGCTTTCCACATGCCAGATTGTTCTAATTTCCTCTCCCTTTTTTCACTTCCAGCAGATAGCATGGTGAGTCTCTGTGCACTTCCTGCGCTAGCGCCTCACCGTGCTATATTGCTGCCTTTTTGATAATAATGTAGTGTTGAATGCAGTTGGCAGGGCCAGAGGTTAGCTGCTGGAGTGAGGGATCTTGGGATTCCATCACTTCTCAAGTAAAGTACCCCGCAATTGTCTGCACAAGTTTACCACAGAAGAACATGGCCGAAAAAATACAGCTCAACGAACAAACCGTCTTGATAATCAGATTATTATATATATATAAAACATGGCCATTAAAAATTCTTGAGTCTAATTGGTTGGAAGGAGCGATGCAAACTAACTTTTAGTAACCAAACAGTGTGAGCTAAAGGGCTTTGAGTTAGGTTTGTTTGTGTATCCAACACAAAATGGAATAAAATCAATTGTTGTTCAGTGACAACCACAGAATGTAAATGTATGATATTTGTCTGGACGTTCAAACCAACTTACAGTAAGAGGAGGAAAAATAAGACTTGAAAAACGAAGCTGCTGGCCTGTAGGTCTGAGGGGGAGCTACAAGGTAAAGGAAAAGGGACAGGTGACCAAAAGTGCACAGAAAATGTGTGAGAGGAAAAGAGAAAGAGAGGCAGCGATGGAGAGGGTGAGGGGTTGGGGAAGGACGTAGTTTCCACATCATTCATTACAATGATGGAACACACCACTTGTCAGGTATCCCTTATGTAATTCTTCAGTTGTGAGTTTTTTGCCAGTGAAATCCTTAATTATCATTTAATTCAGTGGAAGAAAACAACAACAAGCTGATTATATGTTGAGCCATGGCTGCACATTTTATTTTCTGCGTGAATTTTTCATGCACAGAGACTAAGATCAGATTATTCTTATGAAATATTATTCTTATTATTTATATGTAGCTGTAAGGTGGCTGGTGGGCTGCAGTGAGTGTTTCTCTTAATTAAAGCTGTTCTGCGTGTGAGGTCAGAGCCTACAACATTAGGACCATTACCCCAAGGACCTGAGAATCAATGTAGTGGGAGATTCTTTTTTTTCTTTTTTACTCTATCGATTCTCATTTACCTCCACCCACCATCCACTGCCACTATCCGCTATGATGAGGACAAGCATGCACAAAGCGAATGGAAGTGAATTCATGGACTTTGCAAGCACGTTATGTCTGTGGATGGGTGTTTAGTAGTAAAACTGTATGTGTTATATATTTTGATAAACCTTGGATTTCTGTTCCGCTCACATTCACTGCCTGTTCCCCACTCTCTGGCTGCCGCACAGCTGGAGGTGAGGAAGCGGTATGTGAAAGTATGTACCATGTTTTGCCTCAAGCCCTTCTTCTTGATCTATCCTACACAGCTCCTTTACCGAGCTGCATCGCGTGTCTACAGTATTTCTGCTTCCTCTTTGCAATAAAAACGGGAATAAAAGGACACTTTTTTTTCTCTTTTCATTTATCAAACACATATCACACAGTCTCCAAAATGACACATTTTTTATTACCTCCATCCCCCTCTCTCTCTCTCTCACTCTCTCTGGTCATTTTGTAGGTGTTGGTATAATATATTGCGAGGTGCAGCGATTAAGAGAGTGGGCAGGAGCCTGGCCCTTTTACTTGTCTCTTGGTATATTATATGTGACATGTTTTACAGCCGTCTGCTTTGTTCAAGAACACCTCATCTTTCTCAGAACAAAGACACTGTTAAACCTCTGAACCCAGCCAGTCTGTATGAAGGTTAACGAATACAGCACTTTTTAAGTATCCCTCCATAGTTGCAAAATTGCAAATACAATCAGGTGTCATTTATCAATCTCCCTACAAATAATAATACAACAAAGAGTTGCAGCCATAAATTGTGTTCAAAGTGTTCAAAGAAAAGTTGACAAACTGAAATACCTACCACAAACTCTGTTCATGTAGATGGAGGAGTAAGGTTGATGACTCACTTCGTGCAATTTTGTTTGTATATTTTTCCATCTTGATCAAATGATTGATGGTTACACAGCATCAGTGTGATATTATGAGTATCATCACTCATGCAGGCAAACTGACACTAAAAAGGGGCTGCAGGGGCTTGTATCTACCCAGAATAATGTTGCAATATTACTAATATTTCTCACACACACACACACACACACACACACACACACACACACACACACACACACACACACACACACACTAAACTGTGTGTGTTACGCGTGCATTGTTTGTGTTTGTGCAAGTGTGTATTTGCACCTAAAAGGTTATATGGAAGAGTAGTGCATACACCTATTAGGCATGGGTCTGATCATGTATTCTATAAGACCACTGCAATTCAGAGACCTAGGACTTTTCACAGCACATTTTTCTTTAAGTTGGGAAATAATGGGCATTATTCTGGGCACGGTTGTTATATTTGACTTTTAAATTGTACACAAACACACATCACACATTCAGTGACATCTCCTTTTCTCTGCATGCCCTCGAATGCTTTCCGTTCTATTTTCTCTGTTTGCTGTCTCTCCAGGGAGGACTCGTATGAAAGGTCCGCAGCCTAGGGACATGCTCTGTTAATAGCCCTCCTAAATGAAGTCATCCATAATGTTACAGTCCTTCCATACACACACAGATACACTCGCACGTGCACACACATTCTCCTCTGTTTGCCCCAGGACATATTGAAAGCAGAGTCCATTGGGACGGGGGTGTAGGGAGGTAAATTTGACTGGATAGGAGAGGAAATGATTGAATGAGTGACCTTGGAATGGTAACAGACGAGAGACAGACGGGTTGAATTTGATTAAAGGTTGGAGGGAGTAAAGACAAGCTTGGGTTTAGCAGCAGGAGAACAGTGGCAGGGGATAGACAGGAGTAATGGTAAAAGTCCTTCAAGAAAAGGAGGGGATTGAGGGGAGAGATGTTGTGAATGAAGAGTGATGGAAGTCTGATCCTGGAGTTTGAGAGGTTCTTTTCTACTTCTACTTTTAGAGGAACAACATATTTTTAAGGTTCACATACCTATGCATATTCATTTAGATTCTTTGTTTGAAACTGTCATTAAATTATGATTCAAAATTTGCATCACAAATGCATCAAACACTCTAATGAGATGCAGCAAATAAGATATTTTTGGAATGAGTTTTTCAGGAAACTTGGTCTGTACGTCTGAATATGTCTCACTGTTCCTTAACTTTGGAAATGATTATCAAAGCTGGCCTCACAAACAAGGTTTTAAGCGTAGCAGAGTTCTGTGGGCGTTGTTCCAGCATTGCAGCTGCGTTACGTCACCGAGAGCCGGTGTTTCTGTTCCTGGTCCTTCTCTGAATATTTCACAGTGCCGTTTGCTCCTGGGCTCTCTCCGAGAGAAAGGGAACCATAATAAATTATGCTCTGCCACATCGCCTTACTTCCCTCTACCCCTCTCTCTCTCTTCCTCCCCCCTTCTCTATCTTTATCTCTCTCTCTATGCCTGCCTCTCTATTCTCACCAACACAGTTTCCTTCTTTTTTTTTCAAACTCTGGCACTCACTCTTTGTCCCTCAATTCCCTATCTCTGCTACCACCTTCTCCCTTCTTCCCAGTCAGAGTGGTAATGGGTCTGAAAGATGTATGTGATGTAATCCAAACACACTGCAGTTCTGTGTCGGGGATGCCACTCCCTCCTCTCCTGCTTGCTGCCCCCCATCCACCTCCATCCTGCAGTCTCTGTTCAGACGCAAGGAGGCATCTCCGCTGTGTCTCTCTGGCTTTAATAGAAGATGTCTGTTGAAACTGACAGTCTTTCCCAGGCCAGGACCCTTTTTATACCCATCTAGCATTCACAGAATTAAGCCAAAATACTGCTGCTGTTCTTGTGGGGTGTGGGGTCATCTACCAGAAAATGTAGATATAATACATTAGGCCGTTTAGGCTGTTACTGTCTGTTTTTCTAAATATGGGGCAAAAGGTGAATCTCTACATTTAGGATGAAAGTGTTGTTTTTGACATTGTTAGTGCATAGTGGCAGTCGCTCTGTTGTGAACCTCACGGCTCCAAAATGCCAAATGTATTAGAAATGAGTGGCAGATCATTGCACTGCTGACCTTGTGAACTGTGGTGGCCCTCAGGGCTGCAGACAGGTGCTCAACTGATCAAAGGCTGCTTAAACGCGGTGAATTTTTGTACCTGCATACATCAGCCTTCTCCCCTTTCCGTCACTCACTTACCAACTTTCTCTTCCTCTCAGAGGGGGAAGCAACCGAGTGTGTCTTGTCAAAGAGCGACAGCACTTTTATCTGTTCAAATGAAGACTGGGGGAGAGACGGAGAGAGGGGGAGCATGTGGAAACAAAAATGTGTTTATGCAGGGACCAGGAGGATAACTTAAGAGAGAAAGAGAAACCAATATAGAGAGAGACCAGCGGAGAGGGACTGCAAAGGGGAGAAAGATAGCGGATATTGAAATCCACGTGAGTAAAATATGCAGTTTAATATTGACAGCAAGGACACACAGTCTCTCTTTACTTCCTCGCTACGCTGTCAAAGCATTCTCTATAACATGTCAGATGATTGAAGTTTGACCTCCATTAAGACTGCTGTTCCCTTCCTTTTTTAATTATTGTCCCCATCTCTATTTCTTGTCTATTTATTTCTCAATAACCAGTTTCTCTTCCTCCTGAAAATGTTTATACCTGTGACTTTTTTAAGGCAAGTGAGATGTACTAAAAGGTTAGGGTTAGCACAAGTTCCCCTTCTCTTCTTTGTTCCCCTGTCTGTTGTGTGCTCCACCCAAATGTGTGTCCCATACTTTTTCTACATTTGTTCTTTGAAGCAGAGCTATAATCAGAACACTGAAGCATGTTAATTAATTATTCTTCCAGTGAGAATGTATCCATAATTACTTAGTATTGGTGGCCAAACTCAATTAAAGCTATTGCTTTTTCTCATGGGGAACATGGTTGTTCCAATTTTGCCTTTAGAATCAACTCCTCATTTGAGTGGCTAACAGGTGTTTGCATCTGCTGTTAGCCGTATAAACTGCAATAAAGTGTAAATATTTAGGCACTGCTCGGTGAATTTGGGACAATATCGTCTATTGCTCTTAATGTGTTACAGGCCATGAAACCATCGATATGCCTAAGTAATACAGCAACTCATTGACGTGGTGGTCTCCTGTTGCAAAGGTCTGAGCTAAGCATTGGCTCAGGGGGATACAAAAAGTAATACAGACCATGCACCAACATGCTCAGCAATGAATAATCGGACATGAATGTGCGCTTGTTACATACAGACTAAAATAACCCCACACAGACACAATTTCCTTTGCTAAAACAAACAAGACATTTGTTCCCCCCCAAAAAACTAAACCTCCAGGAGTGCTGTGCGGCAGCACAACTGCAGTGCTGCACAGATTTGGGTCAAGTGCTGGATGGTGGCCGTCTGGCTCTGGAGTTGAGTAGTGGCGTTTTAACAGATTGGATTTACCCTCTCATCTGCTGGTGGACGTGCACTTACTGTAGTTCACATAATGCTTTGAGCGAGCGGATTGAGCAGAGTAAAGCATGAGAGGAACGGGAACAGAGCTTGGACCACAGGGAAGTTTTGAATAGTTGCCAAGCAGGCAATCACATAAGCTATTGGCTGGCAAAAATATTGACATTTGTTGGACTTGAAATGACAACGTTCTCGTGCAGCAGTATACTTAATATTTTAATTTGTATAAAGAATGATCGACCATTTCAAATATAACTAATACATTTAAAAATATATATACATTCATATTCAAAAATAATTCAAATATATACTAATATTTTCCTGCTAAATTTATAATCTACATTTGCACTATGATGCCTTATGTAACCCTGTCCATCTGTAATCTGTTACTAGAATCAAATTAGAGCTGTTTTGGATCTGGAGATGCAGCAAATAGGTTTCTGTGAGTGCAGTAAACAATGCTGAAAGGGTTTTGCCAGAACATCCTGTTTGCTACCTTCATATTCTCAAGTGTTCATTGCACCTCTATGTACTGTAGCACACATTTTGTGTCTCCTGTTTATGCAGGTTTATTTTTACTTACAACCTGTGATGGAGTGTTTACTTCCAATGTATCCAGGTTTGGCTGTATCAGTACTGGTATTGTCTTGCGGGTCACTCTATGATGCTGACAAGTAATCGTTTAACGTTTTCACTTGTTTCAACACGTCGGAAGGAGTGAATCAACGTGACAGCAGCACTCTGATTCACCTTGGCAGAAGATGTCATGACAAGGGCAAATGATACAGCCTTTTCTTTTTCCTTTTTTTAAACATAGGACAAGTGGTTGTCAACCAGACCACATGAAAACAGTTTCCTGGCAACTGTAAGCGATGCCTTTTCTTGTTTCTGTTGCTGTTGTTCCTTCGTTTTATTTATCAAAAATAGACCAGTACACACAGAGAACATAACTACGACTATGTATTTTCAGATCAAACTTTTTATTACACAACATCAGTAAGGAAAAGTGTTATTTTACACATATTCCTCGTCATTTCTCAAAGTCTGGGCTTTTGCCTTTGATCAGTACATCAGTACCGTGCATCTAGATGTACATTCTTGTGAGTTAACTGATATAGACAAAATTATACTTCACGTCACAAGTCTAAAATTCAGCTGCTTCCTTTGTTTTGTATTATAGAATGAGTTTTTCAGGATTTGTGGGCTATTAAAATGATTTTAGGTCATTAGGTCATTTAAATAATTTCCCTTTTATCCCTTCCATGCAGTCTCATCAGCACAGCAGCATCATCTGACCTTTAAACTCGCCACAGGCAGGGAATCCTATTTAACCTGTCTGAGGCCTTTTAATTAAAATAATGTTCATCTGCAGAATGCTCCCACCCACACACACATCCACACCTAGATCTATAAGCTAAATGAATAATACATAACCCCCAAAACTCACACACACACCTACTGTACACACTCTCACAACCACACTAATCGTTTCCCTAACTTCTTGCTGGCAGGACATCAAGTCTGTGTGATAAACACTAATGCTATCTCCTGTCAGTAATAGATAAATCAATGCTGCACTCTGCCAATCAGAATGCTGCTTCAGCCCAAACTGATACAGCAAGCGTTCATCTCTGCAGTAACGATCATCCCGCCTTTGCACTGACAGAGTTGATATAATGTTGTTATAATGTTGACGCTGGGTTTATTGATTCCCTGTGTACCGCAGACAGGAGAGAAGTTGGAGAGGAGGGGAAATGAAAGGAGGAAGAAGGGGGAGTGAGGAGGAAACCAAAAGGAGGGAGGAGGTATACGTCTGCTCTCCATGTCAGAGGGCACTTGATAATCAATCGCTCCCCACTAAATCCTTGACTTCACAGGATTAGGGGGGCAGAGGGAGTGAGGAAATAAAAGAATATGGGGGGTGTCGTTTTAATTCACTGACTAATACAATCAGCTGCTACATTTCACCTCAAGGTTACTTTATGTAAATTACATTTAGTATCATCATTTCCACACCTCTCTGCCATTGCAATAATGAGCTGCACTCGTGCCAGAGTTCAAGTCAAGTCTTCAGGCGTGAGGTGGGTGGTGGAACACCTAGAGTGAGGGGAGAGGAGCAAAAACAGGAGTCAAAACAGTGTGGCAGTGTTTTCGAAACCTAGAAAAGCAATTCCGTTCATGCTCCTTTTTTGGGGGGGGGGGGGGCAGAACATAGGCAATTTGACTTCACACTCAGATAAGAATACAACAGGATGATACTCATAAAAAGAAAGAACATGAAAGAGATTTTTTATTTTTGCGTGAGAACTTTCCAAGGAGCGTGACAGAGAAAAATCTTTTAAACTGATATTGATATTCTGTGTTTCAACCTGGTGGACTTTTGTTTCTAACACAGGAGATTGAATCTAAGTCCTTCAACTGATCGGCAAGTACTTTATTCACTACACCACACTACAGCACTTTAAAAAAAAATATGAAGATTGTGTCAGTTGCATATTGCGAGACTGCGTTGTAATGTGTCAGCACCAGTTAAGCAGGTCAAATTCCGCACCGAGCGTGCCTGGTGAATAACTAGAAAAGTGCCCACTGACAGGCTGCAGCGGCTACGAGCTTAGATACAGTTTCCTGGGAAACCACTCCTCATCCACTATATGATATTGAAACTAGCTTATACAATGCTGTTGCATCTCTGTCTTCTATTAGCCTCTATGCCCTCTCTCTGTTCTGTAAATGTGAAATTCACAAATTCAGTCAAACAAGAAACTTTTCATGCACCCTCATTCATTATTTGTTCCCATGACCAAATGTACCAAATGGGACTATTATTGTGTATATTCTGCTGGCAAATCAAAACTAAATCTCAGAGCTCCCCCGGTGCATTATCCTCCTTGAGACTCACAGAAATTCACAGAGACAATGTGTAGATTATTTCCACTTTGCCTAAATATATTCTCACAATCAGTTTTCTTGATTGCCGTTGCTGTTTCTTGCTTTTTCACAGTTTAGCGCAGTTGAATCTAACTCGCACACCCCTCATATGAATGGCAGCTGGTTACCCTGCTTAATTCTGAGCCAAAATCCACATGGCTTGCCAAAACTAATCAGCAACAAGTACACAGACGTACTCACTAACCCTGTGCATACTCCCATGGCGCAAGCACATGTGATTGTCGGCAAAAACATTTTTAATTTGAGTAGGGTGACCTATTTTTCATTTCTCTGTTCATGAGGAGTTAACAGTTAGTGGCACACAGTGTCATTATGCATCTCATGCTAGAAATGTAGAGCAACAGCTTGAGTCAAATTCTCTGTCACAAAGATGTTGCAACGCATCTGTTTGTGTTTTTAAATACCATAAATGGACCACATTTGGACAAAAAAACACTCATGCATGAGCTCTTTTGTGCATATGTGTGACAAGGCAAGGGTCATAAATCTAATTATGATTGGTATCAGGATAATAGTCATTATTGTTACATTTCATCAGCACTAGTATGTGTAAACAAGTATGTTTATGTGGGTGGCTTTCATGAGCTTGGATGAAATGATGAGTTTCTTTTATGTTTTTTTTTCAGGGATTTTTCATAATTCTGAAGAGGAGCTATGAATAGTAGCATGTTTTCACTGCCTGTTCTTCTATTCCAAGTCGAACTCTGCATTGACAGACACAAAGTTTGCTATTGATCTGCTGAACACCGCCACTCCCTTTATAACCCAGAGGAAAATTAAAGTAGCATAGAAAAACACATTTTTCCCTTCCTCCCTGTTTTTCTGCTTTGTCCTCTCTGCACTGCTGCCCCAGACAGCCCTGCAGTTATTCAGAACTTTTGACACATGCACCGTCTTTATGCTATTGTCTTCCTCTCTCTGTGTGTGTGTGTGTGTGTGTGTGTGTGTGTGTGTGTGTTAGCAGCTAATGTGCGGGGCGTGGGTCTTTTACAACATGTTCAATATCACACCACGGGGCCTCGCAACCCAGACAACAACTCTAACGATGCAAGGAGAGAGAGAGATGGAGGGATGTGAGGAGAGATGGCACAGAACTATTAGCGCAGAGTAAACCCATTTGTCTTCTCCTTCCCATATTCGAAACATCCCCTACAGCCTATAAAACATACCACACAGAAACATACCCACGCACACTAACAAAGAAACATCATATCTTCCAAATTCCACATTATACATCCCACAGACGCTGAGCCGCTCAGATTTCTAGACACATGCATCGTTCTCCCCAAGCTATGCTTCAATTACCAGACCAATGGGGCTAGAAAGTGGAGACAGATATACAATATCTGGACCATCTGTGTAACCATACATATTTGTAATCTTGTAAGATTTGTGAGCGCAATGTGGTATCTCCCCTGCATGAATCATGACTTTAACAAAACTATGTAATGTTACTTTCGGATAGGCATGAGTGACAGGGTTGAAATCACTATCATGATATTAATACATGTACTTTTCCAATGGGAATATACTATACTGTATCACATAATAGGAATGTATGCAAAATGAAAATACAATAGCAATGTACCCATGCACTGGAGTCAGAGCTCTCTTAGCTTCCAACACAGATCTTCCTCAGGCGATCTGTTTCGCAATTCGCAATGATTATTTGGAACCATACACCAATCCCACTGAAGTTTTGTGGATGTGCACACAAATACTGTACGGTATTCTAAACTAATGTATGAGAATCATGGTAATTGATCCAATTGACGCTTGCAGCAATTAATGTTGCACTATATCAGATGCATTTCTTTACATGTGTAAAACAAATCCTACAAATAACAAATATTGTCACTTTTTCATTATGATTTGCTTTGAAAAATTTGGACACCTGAATTTTGAGAAACAATAGCAGAAGAGATTAATATCACAATATATATTTCTTAATACGTTAGACCTTCTTTACTTGGTCCACCAACAGAAAGTGAGGATGAAGATATTATTCAGTCATAATTATTGTCTTTGTAGAATGTAAATTTTAACTGTCATGGCATTCACTGGACATGGACATAGTTCCTGAGCAGATTACATTTCTCAGTACAGACAGGCCCAGTGATACTTTGACAGGCGTTCAGACTGAGGGGAGATGTGTGCTAATATTTGCCCAGTTATCCATTGATCCATGCGGATGAGTGTTGAGGCTTTGTAGATTAGGTGGCCTGCCTCAGGGCTCTGTGGAAAGCAGCAGGATACACTCTCACATCAGACCGTCTTAACTGGTCTCCACTTAGAGGGGGATTTAATCTCGCTGTCAAAAACCTGCGTAATAAAGATTTTAAAACATTAGAAAGTTGTTAGATTGACTGAAAGATTAACAATGGCTCCCAGATGATGCTGAGTAACCAATCCACCATATATTCAATTAGCAGTTACTGATACACGGGTATAAGATATTCAGTTGTGTTTCCATGTTCAGCTCTGTTGGGCACTGGTGTGATTTAGCTAACTGACTGATGTCTCCAGTGGTCTTTGTGTAAATGCTCATAAACACTGATCATTTTACAAGTCAGGCTGATTACTCTTCATTTAATATTGCTAAAGCTGCCCACGGGGTAAATTTTCATGGGAGGGGATATGATTATTGTGTTTCCCACTTAGTGATATGGCTTTCGCCAAAGGAGGTTTCTAGTATGTCAACAAACACTGTCTTGTTTTTCCACACAGGACTGCTTGCCTCGCAGAAAGCCCGTGCAGTATCACCATTTCTATTTCAGGCTCAATTAGGAACACATTGACTGGGCGGTGGTCAAGTGAGCATAGGCGAACATGGCCTGTAGGGAGGGGCACAAGCTAATAATACAAAAGACGACAGCCTGGTGGAGTGTTGTGAAAAATCCGAATGGACACCGTTAAGGGGCGTAGTGTCTTTTTTTCCCCCCTCTGTAGTGACTTGTAATCCTTAAATAGTGTGTGGGTGTGTGTGTGTGTGTGTGTGTGGATGTGTGTGTGTGTGGGTGGGGATGTAAAAGCAGGACAGATGCTGAGTACTTCTCAGTTCCCCAGAGATGCATATAGGCTTGTTTTAGAGTGCAGAAAAAGAAGGACACTGAAGAAAGCGATTTTTTTAACCCTTCAGTGTAAGGTGACTTATGTAAGCAGAAAATAGTGCCTAAAGTTTTCACTGACAAAATGAGATCAGTCCAATCCTACCCGATCCTTCCTCTTCCTCATTTACTCCATTTCTTCCCCATTCCTTCTCTCTTTCTCTCTCTCGCTCTCTCTCTGCCGCCCACGATCCTGCCCTCACTTCTTCCTCTGCTCTACCTGCCTGCCAAGTTTCCTCTTCTCTCGCCCAACACCTGTGTGAGCAGTGAGTTCCAGGAAAGGCGGCCAGGATGCCACCACAAGCAGCCTGTCACGAGTTCTCTCCTACTGGGTAGATACCTCACACAGCCTGCCCTCCCGCCTCCCCTCTGGAGAACCAGAGCTACCCCAGAGATTGTGTTTCTGGAGGGGGCTTTTGCAGCACACTCCGTATTTGGGAAGCTGGGGACTTTCTCTTCATATCTCTTCTCTACTGTACTTACACCGGGATTCAAACACAGCTGGGTGCTCACAGCTGCACACACAGACACAGAAACACATTGTTCTCTTAGCAAACCTGTTCACAAGTGTGGGCTGCTTAGTGCTAGTGAGTCGTGATAACCCTCTCACCGCCACCAGATGGCCTGCTCTCACTCATCAGTGTAATGATCTGGCAGCCAATCACAGGCTATGTAATATTCATGAATGAAAACAAGGCTGGGTGGCTGAGTAAAGTGTTTGGTGAGGGGGAACAGGCATTATGTTTGTTCCTCTTATTTATTCAGATTTCACAGTATTGTTCCCAGATTTGATGGTGTTTGGTTTATTGCTGTCACCCCAACGTCAACTCAGCCCACAGTGAAGGAGTGCTCATCGATTTGTGAAGTGTAAACAAAAGTTGAAGGCATCTTCAGCCATGTAAGCAGCGTTATACGAGATACTTCCACAAATGATACAGTTTATTGATAAATAGCCTTTTGTTATTCAAGTTTTAGGATTTTTTCAACAAATAAACCACATAATGCATCTTACAGTAAATCATTAAAGACAAATAAAACCAGACAAACCAATAAACATTGAAAGTATTAATAAAATCCAAGATAATTACAATCTAATTACGCATCTAGTGGATGGACTGGCACGACATTTGGTATAGACATTCATGGTTTGAGAGAACGTGTAGCCGTCCAAACCTTTTCTTTTTAGCGCCAGCATGAGGTTCATATTTGTGGTTTTTAATGAAATATCTAGACACCTGTTGGACACCATTCAATTTGCCCTTCGGGGGGGGGGGGGGGGGGGGGGGGGGGGGGGGGGGGGGGG
>JAVQJD010069582.1:0-16399 GCA_036023655.1 Nannoperca australis
GGGGGTTTGGGGGGGGGGGGGGGGGGGGGGGGGGGGGGGGGGGGGCCCCCCCCCCGGGCCGTAGGACGCATTTGAACATGCAGTGTTTCGTGTGTGGCCACAGTGTAACAGACCACAACTGATCATATAATTGGCCATCTGCAGAAGAGGGCAAAGTGCAGAATCTCAAAGAGGACGACATCTCACCAGCCTGTTCAGGAGCTGTGTGTGTGCAACACAATGCATGTGTGCCCTATAAGCTGTGTGTGTGTGTGTGTGTGTGTGTGTGTGTGTGTGTGTATCGCTTTGTTTGCCATGTGTTCCGGTTCCCCAACCGATTATAGCATGAAATTCCACACACATTGTATAGCAATGGGGAGTCTCACATGTGGACAGGCACACACAAACAAGGGCACACACACAATAACACACCAAAGCGAGAAGTCAAAGAGGCCTGTTAATGACTGTCGGGGACAGAAAGGGAGCAGGACTGTGGTGGTGTCAAGGCTTTGTGACGGATGCTGGTTGTAAAATGCCTTGCTCACAGGTTTATTGTTATGAAAAAAAGTAACGATCAGATTCAGCAAGATTGATGCCATTCCTTCATTCTTTCTCTCTTTTTCACACAGACACACACACACACACACACACCTAATCCCCCTCTGAGCCCTGGAGAGTCTCTCCCATCAGTGACCCTCCTTCCACTCGAGCACTTTGGATAGTTTCTCTCCCTCCCCTTCCTACTCGGATTTGTTCTTCTACTTCAACCTCCTCTCCCGCTTGTTCATCTTACTTCACCTCCTCTCACCCGCAGACTTCACGGGCCGCTGTGTATTTATCTGTGTGTGCGTGCCCCGTGTGTGAGAGCATATATATATGTGTGTTTTTCTGGGGGGGGGGGAGTGTGTCAGAGAGTGCTCGCCTTTATACTTTCATTGCCACTCTTTCTGCTCAAGAATATAATGGATGTTTTAAAACAGAGCGAAGCCAGAATATCAGTGCCAGCCACTGATGTTGCTTTCACCTCTGAGTTGGTGTGTAGGTGTGTGCGTGTGTGCGTCTGCTTAGAGGCACTGGAGGTTATCTGATCTCATTGTGTTGTTGGAGAGGGGGCTGCTCTCTCGCTTTATGACCGGCGCTGTAGGGAGATATTCAGCTTCACCTGCCTCTCCTCAACAATCCATCATCCCTCTCTCAGCAGACAAACGCACTCCACTCATCTTATTACTTCCTCTCACACTCTCAGAAACATTTAAGACTTTCTCTCGCTTGCTCGCACTTACACGTGCCGTAATGTATGCACGTATTCTCAGGCTCTCGCCGCAGTTCGCCTTATAAGCCTAGAGAAACGAGCAAAACTGTGCATTTTTTTGTTCCACGGTGTGTAAAAAGAGTGACAAAGTGAAGTGTGTGTGTGTGTGTGTGTGTGTGTGTGTGTGTGTGTGTGTGTGTTATAATTCTGATAGTGTTTCTGCAAGTGATTATAAGTCGTTGCAGTGTGAAAGCAACGCGGCTCCTACGTTAAGATGTTAAGTGTGTTGTAAACTGAACGGGGACGAGGACTCGGCTAATGACTGTTTCTGCACACTTCATCAGATTGCTCGCCTGCAATATTGCCTCATATCACTCTCTGGCACCACTGGCGCTTAATAGTGTGTGTACATTTGATAGTGTTTGTGTGCGCGCGTGTGTACGTCTGATCACAATGTATATTGCTTTGTAGAGCCATTACAGTTTAATAGGCATAGTGGAATGCACGGAGCGCTAATGCGCCGGCAACATGAAGTAATGACACAATAAAACAATTAAATATAGTGGAGGAGAATTACTTTTTGAACAAGCTGCACCTAGAAACAATTTGGACCGAGACGGAATAAACAGAATGTACAGATGAGGCTTATTAAGAGAAGAGGGGGAGTCTCTCTCTCTCTCTCTCTTCATTGGCTTCTCCTCAGTATAACTGTATATCTGCTGATTCATAGAGCGATGAGCCAACAAGAAATTCTCCTTGAAATCAGAGAGAGGTGATTTACTTGAGTGTTTACGTGATCGTGTTGTAATAGGAGGTAAAGTTGCTTTATAGAATATAACAGTTTTCAGATTTAAGGCTATTTTCATTGTGGACCGGCCTTTCAAGTTATTTCTTAGATTAATTGTTTAGTGTATAAGGTGTCCGAAAAATGGCCTTCACAATTCATGAGAGCCCAAGATGATGACTTCAAGTTAATTTATTTTAATAAGGAGGTCAAAGATATTCAGTTTACAGTTCCTACAGGTAGGGGAAAAAAATTTATTTGAGAAGCTAGAAGCAACAAACAGCATTTTTGCATGATCAATGACTTAATTGATGAATTTATCTAAATTGTAGACAGTTTTCTGTCACTGTTCAGCAGTGTTGCATAAAATCATAAGCTTATTTATAAATTAAACAACAATTCATTAATTGCTATACATTAAATGCAGTTTTTTCCGTAGGTATTTCAGTGGCATGGCTCTTCCTTGGGTGCTCTTGTTTTCTCTAGCAGTCCAATATCCTGTGTGTTGAGTAAACCGGAGACTCGTAGTTGTGAATGCGGGCGTCCTGTCCAGGGTGTCCGCTGCCTCCCAGACAGTTCATACTGGGATAGACTCCAACCCCAGCCGCCTTTCACTGGATAAATGTATCAAAACATGGATGGATGACTCAATGGTACTTTTTTAGCTCATTAAGATCATCGTTATGTAATCTACTTCATACAAATCTTAGATTGATTAATTAAAAGTTTTCTCCCATTTTTCTGTAAATGACTCCCACGGATCATTTCAGACTGATGGTCCATATATAAGCAGACACAGACGTCTACATTTAGAGATGTTCAACCAAACAAATTTATGAAACATACTGTAATTGTCTGGTAATTTTGCTCCCATATGCATGTGATTGTCATTGACTTGCGGAAGTGGAAGTTGGTCTCAACCGGCTCCATGTGATTGAGTGCCCTGAGATAACTTTGTTATGATATGGCGCTATATAAATAAAATTGAATTGAATTGCTTGGTGGGCACTAAAGTATTGTAATGAGTTTTAGTTTAAAGTGTACTTTAACTTTGTAATATGTAATTGTAATATATATAGTTAGTTTGAAAGCAAGTCTCATTGTGTGTGTTAGTTTCTCTGTGTGTGTGTGTGTGTGTGTGTGTGTGTGTCATGGAGCACTATACAACTCTTTGTAAAGAGAGGTACCAGCTACCAACAAGGCAGGAGTTAGCAGTACGCCTCTCTCACAGCCACGCAGTAAACAGATCCCTTTTGTGTGTCTGTGCAATTTTGAAACTGCTGTAACACACTAATGAGACGCATCATTTCCAAGGTTAATCCAAATCACATCAGCGGTGTCTGGAGTTCATTTAAAAAATGCCACAAATAAGCATTATTTTCCCTAAGCGTTGTTAAAATCCGGTCAGCACTGGGCAAACTAAGTAACAGACGGAGGCCAATTAGGGTCAGAACTCCAACCATATTCAGCGTGGGCGTCAGCCATATGTGCAAATCTGTGTTTAAATGTTGATTTGTTACGGTGTTGGTAAGTGTAGGAGGCAGTATGACCGTAAATTCTCTGACTCACTGAGCAGACTGAGAAACCACCGGGAAATTCTGAGGTGATTTGTCAATTTTTTATGTTGGAGTTCATCTAAGAGTCTCCCTCTCTCTTCGTCGTCGTCTTCTTCTTCTGTCTTTCCCTCTCTTTGTGCTCTCTATCACACCTATGTCTTTATGTAATCGTTTATCGGGATCTGTTGAGAATTAGAGATCGAAAACCCATTTAGAGAGGTTACCTACGTAAAGTCAGCCTATTCGTCTGCTGTGAAATCGAAACCGTACCCTCTGCCGCTCTCTCCCATTCTCCCTCTCTCGAACTGTCTCTCCCTCAGCCTCGTTCTCTCCGGGGGTCACAACTCCACAATGGCGCAGCGATAAGAGGAGAGATAAGATGATTGGGAAGAAATGAGGGAATTTGTTAAAGGTGGAGGGATGGACTGAGAGGTCGTTAGTGAGGAATAAAGAGGAGACAGAGTGTTGGGGTGAAGCCACATTTGATGAAGGATGAAGAGCAAGACCATGTCCAGACAAAGTGTGTTTAGGTTTTTATTGTTGTTGTTGTCCCACACCAAGCAGATGATTTTCCGAAAATGCTTTCAAAAGTGGATGCATTTAAAAACTATGGATTTGGTCTTAAAAACTATTAATTGGATATTGAGATACTTTAGTTAACAGTCCTAATGTTAGCGGGATAACATGTAATACAAATTTGATATGTCGATATATATTCGATATGTATTGAAAATGTTAGACCTGTGTCCGAAATCACTTTGTATTTAACATCTGGTGCAGTATATTCACTGTTCGCCATTTTATTTGAGTGTCAGAGTGTGAAATATACACAATCTATAAAAAGAAATTCCCCAAATTAAATGAAAGTGGTGTCCATGGCATGTACACAACTTTCTGTTGTGGAACAGCTGTCAGTGATGATATAAAATGATGGTTCATAATTAAATAAATCCAAAATCGCATTTTTACTACGTCACTACTGAGTGACTATTATATAGAGAGGAGTGAATGAACCCAAGATGTAGTTCAAGTAAATCACCCTATTTGGATATCACCACAATTAGCTTGAGTTGATGGTGTTGTGTTCATGGCCATATCACCCCACCCCTACATCAGCCAGGCAGCAACATTAAGCAGCCAACTGTCTATCTCTCTCTTTCTCTGTGATCGTTCATTTTGTGAGCAAGCACAGCTGATGATGCAGGTGTTTTCATTGACTTTATCATGTTCATGTAGTCCGATGATGCACACATAAAAAATATTGTGACTTGATTGAAGCCCTATCCTACGCCTTGTTTAACAAATAGCATTCATAACCCGTGATCCTATCAATACTTAATATTGCTTTGAAAATCCTGTGTATAAAGCCATGTTTGTCAAAATGGTCTCCTTGCCACATGATGGACGGGTAGTGAAACTGTGTGTTTGCAAACTGAAAAAAGAAAGATGAAGGAGAGACGTGGGTTTTTTTTGTCAGCTTGGATGGCAAAGTTTAAGAAAAAGACCCGAAAAATGCAAGTATGGATGGGAGCCTGTTTGACACAAAAACTGCGCTTTCAAATATATCTGCATTAGTGTGGTCATGGCTAAAATGAATGAGAGAGAGAGATGGGAAAAGATAGGTTGGAGGGGGGAGAGAGTGTGTTATTAAATGATGCATGGCGAGGATTTATGGTGAGAAATAGCATGATGTGAGTGTGAGAAAAGAGAGGAGAGCGTGGAATGATGGAAAACAGGATTAGATAGACAACGCCGCGAGGAAGTGGTTTGGGCCTGTAGCGAGGGGAACTGTGTGAGGGAGAAAAAGTGACGGAGAAGGCCAGTGTATGGAAGTGAGAGAGGGAACGGAGAGAGAACGAGGCAACGTAGGGAATCAGAGTGGATAAGCAGGAGCTGGGCGATGGAGGGCGTAGGAGAGAGTGTTGGGTTGAGGGGCAAGGCAGTGGAGGGAGAGAAAAGCAGAGGAGGGAGACAGAAAGTCAGTGTAACTGTAACAGAGTCTGACACAAAACTCAGACCCAAGCTAATAGCCTGTCTATTAATATCTCCTGCTAATGACTGCCACTCCCCGTCACAGAATGGCAGAGAGCGTAATCCTTATTCATCAGTTTTTAACTTTTACTTCCTGAATAATGATCCTAATAAAGTCTCTAAATAGGGAGGAGAACAGAGTGACCTGCTGTGTGATGATCATTTTAAAATGACATGGGAGCTGCAGTAGCCTGGGCCTAGGGAGAGGGCTGGAAGGCTGCTGGTTTGAGTCCGGAGAGCGGAAGAAAACACATAGGAGGGGATAGTGATGGTGATTTGTGACCTCCGCATTAAGAGGGGGTTAGATTTTTTTGCACACTGCTAATGATGATCTAAACACAGCCTAATGATCTTCGCTCGCTTTGCAAACTCTGTTTTAGCACTTAGAGGGATTGTAATGTGACGAGAGTTTTTTACCCATATTTTACATTTTCATTCCTTCACTTTTAACTCCATTTAACACACATGGTTAAAGGCATTTTTAAGTACTTCTTGCCATACCTCTCTGGCTCATTTATTCCCATTCAATTACAAACAGAAAACCCCAGAGACATCTAATTCAGTCAGTGAAGGTAATCAGTCAGTGTGAAGCCAATAATTGTTTTTTAAGGTGTTGCATCAGCACACTGGCATCAGGCTACACAGCTTTGCAAACAACAAGTTCAGGCTGCCTCTTCACAAAAACGTACACTCTTTTTTGAGACGAGTGAATAAACACAACTGCAAAACACTGAAAACCAGACCTTAAGCTTGTGTTTCATTTGGCTGATTTCCTCTCTCAAAAAAGATGGTGGACTTCTGGGTCACAGACTAGAGAAGGAAGACAGAGACAGCAAGGATGCGTACATTGTGAATTAAGAAAAAAAAACTATCTTTTCTTTGTCTCTATAGATGTGTTATGCCATCTGGAAAACCATGACCCAACACACAGACAACTCAAACCAAAGCAAAACGCTTCCGGCTCTTAATTAGGTCTAGATTTTACAGCCTAAAACAGGCATCTCTGTATTGTAATATTTATACAGTGTTTGTTTGAGAACATTAAAGCTATTTCAATGAAAGAAAGGGAGAATATGTTACATTACATTACATTAATTCATTTGGCAGATGCTTTTGTTCAAAGAGACTTTCATTATTCCACACAAATGGAAAGCAATATGGGTTTTAACGTCAAAACCTTTGACATCTAGACAGGAGAAGCCTACAATTTAGCCTGCGGTTTATTGCGAAGTAGGCGTTCACGTACAGTTGAAGGAATTTTCCTTGGTATTTTGGTTCATAAAAGTCCCAGTAATGGGGACGGAAATTTAAAATAGAAATTTACAGTAAGAAATATGTCAAATATATCTATAATGAAAGGAGTGCAATGTAAACCACATATGTTCCTAAAGCATTGGAAAGCAAACTAAAGGATTGTAAATAGAAATTTGCAAACAAGGGGGAATTTTCCTTTTTAAACCTTTGGTGATCCCATAGAGCTGTTTGGTTACCAGCCATAGACTGTGGCTGGACAGTTCAGCACTTAATGAATGTAGTTGTGCCTTGACAGAACTACTGAGGCAGGCTCAGATAACTCTGTAAAGAGCCCAAAAATGGACACTTAATTAAAATCGCCACAGTGGACACAGCAAATGGGTGCTTTTATTCTCAACATTAGTCCACAGAACGTTTGATAGCAAAATGTGAAATTGCGCATGATCCAGGAAAATATAACTTCATAATCCGTAAAAGGGACAATGCTAATAAACACTAACCAATTACACTATACGCACTTCCTCCCTTCCCTCATTTTATCCACCTTCACATCATTTGCCAAACCCTGCTGCTTGTCGTTCATTGGGTTCTTTCTAATTCCCTGTTCATACCTCCTCTCTTCCTTCACTTGCATCCTTTCCCACTTGCGAGTCAAGGGAGAGATGTAAGGCTACAAAGCGAGGACGGACGAGTCAGTGCAGCACATAATTGTTAAGTGGGATGTCTTTGCTTAGCCAAGCGTCGTCGTCTACACATTCCAATTAAAGACTTCCGCATAAGATGCAGTTGTGTATCTTCACCCTCTGAGTCGAAATGTCCTTGAAAATGGAGGGTCTTGATTGATTTTCAGGACACAAGCTGGATGTTAGTGTGGCGGAGATGAAAAACCAAATCTCTCCTTCCTCTATCTTCCCTCGCTGTCCAGACTACATGCCTGTCCCACTTCATTTCTTCAGCATTTCTCTCCCTGAAACATCTCCCTGTTGATCTAACCCTTGAGACACACACACACACACACACACACACACACACACACACACACACACCACACAAAAACAGGGTATACAAAAGCCAAAACACATACACACTAATGTTTTGCTGTCTCTAGCTGCCCCATTTTGCTCCTTGAACAGTGGTTATGTAAAGTTGGGACTAGTGGGTTCTCAGTGCTAGCACTTGCCAACACACACACACACACACACACACACACACACACTCACTCACTCGCAAAACCATACATCACATTGTCACGTCATTGTTAAACGGTGCATTTAGCTCTCTGTAACGGACGGCGAGGCGAGCAGTGAGATGTAATAAAAGACATCATATAGGCCCAGTTGCACTGGGAAGACATGATGACGTGACATCACTGCTCCCTCTCTGCCATAACGATCGCACAGAGACGGAGGCACAGATTTGAGTGGGGCAGGAAGGGAGGAGGGAGTGAGGTAATGAATAAGTGGGGAGGAAAGAAAACAAGTTGAGAAAGAGGAGAGGCAAGAAACAAGGGGGTAATAAAGGGAAGGCAGAGGCATGAAGGCTGACACTGCACATTCATACTCAGTGGGAGGTCCAAAGTGTTGTGTGTTTCTTACACTTCTGAAGTTTCTTTGTCTCGGCCGTGTGTGTCTGTGTTGCTGTGCATGAGACGAGTGTCTGGACTGTTACTGGCATGTAGAAGACCTTTAGAGTCACACACACACACACACACACACACACACACACACATGCGCCGGGTACATATAAATGAACAGCAATCTGTTCCTTGTTACAGCTAGCATGACTCATTGAAACAGAGCGTTGCCTCAGACAAAGAGTCACACACACACACACACACAAACAGCGCATTAGCCAAGCTTGAAGGTTTTTGCGGCTGGAAACATTAGTACAGTCCTCATTTTCTTCCTGACCTCTCTGGCCCCTCGCGCCGTCTCTTTCTCCCTCCCTGACCACCCTCACTTCGTCCATCCATCTCTCGCTCCTTTGTTTCACACGTCACTCACTCTTCCCCCTCTCCGCCAGTTTCACCAACCAGCATCTTTTTCTCCGTGCATCGCGCAGAAAATTCAACTTAGGGTCTGTTTTTGCAATCAGCGCACGAACAGATATAACAACAGCGACGCAGCGGCACGTGCACACATAGACACACAACAAAAAACAAGGATTTAATTTGTGTGTTTATGCAAAGCCAGCGTTTGCTATTCAAACCAGCCGACCACAACCAATTACAACCAATCCAATTACCTTCTACATGCAACACTTCATATCAAGAAAAGGTCTGCTCAGAGACCTCAGTGAACAATGCTGCGATTCAAACAAGCACATGTGGATGCGTGTGCATGTTGTGTGTGTGTGTGTGTGTGTGTGTGTGCATGCCTGTGTGTTAGCTGACCTGCAGGTTATTCCCTGGTTGGCTCATCGTCATGTCTGATTGGCTGCCTGCCGGTTTCATCACATTGCGCCAGAGACAGAAACAGACCTCGTGGCCTCTCACCCACAGGTCTCTCTCTTTCTCCCTCTCTGTCTCGCTCTCTGTTTGTCTCTCAGTCCGACTGAGCCAAACTCAGAGCCCAGTGTTGGCTGACTTTGGTTTTGTCTGGCAGGCCGAGCTGTGGGGAAGCACTTTGATTGAAGAGACAGAACAAAAGCTCACACTGCCATCTTTGAAGCAGCTGTCCTGCGCATGACAGTGTCACACACACACACACACAGAAAACACACGTTCTAGACAAATCCACGTAGATACACTGACACACACACACACACACACACACACACACACTCACACACACACTCTCACACACTCGTAGACATAAGACAAGTCAGCCTGCAGGAGCAGCTGTTACACCTGCAAAGTGTGTATGTAACCTGTCTGCTGCTCACACATAGTGAGAAGCAAACGTCCCTTTCTTTTACCTCCCCGACGTGCACGCACACACACACACACACTCATACATGCATCCACACACATACACCCCATCTGCTTATCATCTCTTCATTAACAGGCAGTGGTGTGGGTACTAAAGCTTTACGTTTATTTGCTCTACTTTTGAAGGTGTTCAGAGCAATAGCTTTCATTGCAATCTGCCCGATTTTGCAATGACTACACAGCAGTGGGTGGTATGGATAATTCCGAATATTATTTAAGCTGCCTGTTATTTGTTTGATTCATTGTTTAATCGCTTGGTCTAAAACATCAGAAAACAGGAAGGAGCCCATTGTGATCAAATTTTGTTTTGTTCAACCGATTGATTTCTTGATTGATCGATTGATAAGCAATCATTGCAGCCCTTGATAAAATAGTGGGATATGTCATTTTATATCAGAATAGCAACACATGCCGTAATTTATTATATTTTTGGGAAATAAAATTGATAATCATGGATTGATTTTAAAAAAGGGATGGGACTTGGCAGTAGCAATAATTCAAATTTTTCTTATATTAAAATAAATACTTCGATATTAGCATGTAAGGTTACGATGTGGGAATCACATCATAAAATAAAATTAACTGCAATGCAGCAAGTCCAGGAAATGGTTAATGAATCTTATATTACAATTTTGATTCATTGATTACATTAATTTATTGCTCAGCTCTAATTGTATGAACACCTATCCGCCCAAACGTTGACCATCATTGTTTGCTTCCGTTCTCATTGTATTTAATTCACTTAGCTGTTCCTCTGACCAGGAAAGAAAAAAAAGCGCAAATGATGGGACGAGCACGTCAGAGCAGCAGCGTTGAGAAAGACGGGTTGACGGGAAGAAATAGATGGAGGTGGCAGAGGGAGAGAGGGAGACACTCAGCGGCGGCCATGAAGGGAGCTAAATGCAGGTGTGACGGTGCCTCTGAGAGACAAACTAAGTTCAGAGTTCAGACAGACAAGCGAGTGCTGGCTGGCTGCCGCTGCTGTTAGCTCGGTGGTAATGATAAACATTACAGCAAACTAATGGACGGACGAGTCGGCGGCCGCAGCCTCTGATGTTGCTTTATCTTCTCTCTGAACACGCAGCACCAGATTGCTCACAACCTCCAGAGCCTCGGCCAGGAATGTGTGCTAAGCAAATCACCGGCCGCACGGACTGACAATAAAGCTCGGGTTTGAATTTCAATCAGCCGGTGGCCGGGAGGAGGGATGGAAAGATGGAGGCAGGCAGGCAGAAGGATGGCACTGATGAGAGGAGGAGGGATGGAGGGGAGAGATGAAGGGGTCAGCCCAGTGAGATAAGAGAGGGCAGGGAATGAGAAATGGAGTATGAAAGTGAAAGCAGATGGAGATATTTTACATAGAGGCAGATAGATGGATGACAGGGGGTGCGACGAGGGGACAGGGCGGAGAGATAATTACTAAGATAGAGAAGGAAGTAAACGACAGGAGAGAAAGATGGAAGGGATTACAACTTTACACCATGGTGGATAGATTGGCAGTGGCAGACACAGAGAGAGGGAGGACAGAGAGGTGCAGGAGACGAGAGGAACAGGTGATGTCGAACAGAGACACAAAGGAGTGAAAAAGAAAGCGTGTTTGAAGGGGAGCGAGGACAGTAAGCGAGGGAGAAAGTCCTTGCCAGAGGGGACGAAAACGTCAAAAAAAGCAAACACTTGATTCATTTCTCTCGTGTTTTTTTTGTAATGTCGGCTGTGTCCGTTTGTGTTCTCCCCACACTTACACACATCTGCGAAGGCGTGCATGCACGCGCTCAGCAACTCAGACAGCATCAAAACTTTTGTCAGCTATAGACACACACACACACACACACACACACACAGCCATTCATGAAGACACAACAACGGCCTCCCAAGATGTAACGGCATCTTTTCATATTCTGGAAATTGGCTGAATCAAAGTGCTGTTAACAAGGCAGGAAGTCGGGTCTGTCGAAAGAGCTCTGCAGCAGCTGAGGTGAGTAGGTGGCACATCTGGTTTCAAAAGAGATATTTTTAAATCGCACACCAGAAAGCACAAACATACCAATGACCGTCCCTGAGTATTCCTGAGCTCACATTTTAGCAGCATCCAGCACACCGGAGCTGTACTGGAGCACACTGGAGGTGTTTTGTATCAACGAGGAGGAGGGAGGTAAACTCTGAGGAATAGAGTTTTGTAGTGGGAGGAGATATTTTAGGCGTCCAGGTTTCCGGAAGTAAAACCCTTGTTCACAAGTCTAAAATGTTTTGTATCGTATTTCCAACTGCTCGCCCACAACTGGCTTCTCCTCCATAGCAATAGCAGTTGAGACTCATGGGTACTGAAGTATTTAGAGCCATTTGCCAAACCAAAGTGATGAAAAACAACATTGTTTCTCAGAAATGACCTTTATATGTGTGTACAACAGTATGGGTTGAGGTTATTAAGGCCAGCAGTTGCCTTAATAACCTCAACCCATACTGTTAAATTATCCAGGAATTGAACATGGGGACAAATACTAAATACGCAACCAGCAGTTCCTCCAACTTTACACCTCCGAAACATGAAGTAAATGATTACACCTGCAGAGCTTGGCAACAAAAATTGAATTTCCCCAACTTTTGCCCTCCACAGCGAAGGTGACAACAAGGTGGATGTTGGGAAGTCCTGCAAAGTACGCACTTAATTTTTTTTCTCCAAATCTTACTGTTGAACTAACGAGAGAACAGTGCCCATTAGCAGATTGATGTTGGCTTCACCTGTGCTGACAAGCCTTAGGGGAAGTGGGATGGAGGGATGAGGAAGGAAGGGCTGAAGGAGTAAACAGATTAGATAAAGACGAAGCCCGTCTTGTAGCTGTCCTGTTTGCGTGTTCTCCTGTCTCTGTCTGCATGGATGATAGAATATGACGCTGACTTAGTGTCAGACTCCTTGCTGACACATACTATAGTTAGAAAAAGATTAAAGAGATGTGAGCGAAAGTAGGGGAGGGGGGGAAGGGTGAGGGGGGGGGGGGGAGATGGAGAGGGACAGATGGATGGATTTAGGGACAGTGATGCGCACCCAGTGGTAGTCTATGTTTTAAGTAATTTCTATAGAGACGACTTCATTCTTCCTCATCTCCACATGTCACCCTTCACTTTCACTTTGTGCCCATGCCTTCATCCCTTCCTCCTTTGTTCTACTGCTGTGTTAACAGTTTCCTTGACTTTGCTCTTTATCTGTGCATTTGCTGTCGCTCTCTGCAAAACTAACCGGCCATGAGTTGGGCTTTTTCTGATATACTGTCATTGTGACTTTGTTTCTCTCTCTCTGTGTGTCTCTGTCTCTCTCTCTCTCTCACTAGCTATCTATCTGTCTCGCACTCTTTCTCTCTCTCCTTGTGAGTCTCATATTAAATTTTAATTCCCTGCAGTGGAAGGCCAGAAAGCCTGATCGTGACAGATCCTGACAGAGGCGTGGTAAAGAAAATATAGACAGAGTGACAGCTTAGAGTGGTGGTGTGTGTGTGTGTTGGTGTGTGTGTGGGTGTGTGTGTGTGTGTGTGAGTGACAGATATGTTCAGGTTTCTTTATGTGTAAACTATTTTCACGTTATTACGTGACAGCTGTTTGTAATGTATTTAGATTAAGACTAGAAATTTGAAGTAAGTACATTTACACAAATGTTAAATCTCCTCCTCCTGTGTATTTGCATGTGTGTCTGTTTGAGTGCGCGCATGCCTTTGCCTGTTATTGCGTGCGCACTGTCAGCAGAAAGTTGGCACTGAAACTGATAAAGCATTATGCACAACGTGGGAGTGCATGTTTATGTGCCATTTTCTGTGTACGTGTGTGTGCGGGACAAGCCTGTGTGTGTTAGGTTTAATGATCTTTTTTGATGTTCTGGTGTAGCGGATATTGAGATGGATGGTCCATATGCTCTTTATGGGCCATGCATATTTCATATTCCAGCAGCAAGGCAGAGCAGAGCAGGCATTGCTTATATGGCCAGGATGTTGCACTGGGACGTGGGCTGACTTTATGAGAGCTCATATACACATCCCACTGCTTTGTCCCCTTTGAGGAAATGCCCAAATACGAATAAACACAACACATTTCATAACCCTTCCAGAAAGAGACTTACATATCCATAAACCTTAATGTCACACATGGAATATCAGATCTTAAATGGACCCATGTGGCTACCTGTTGTATGATTCACTGCTATTGTCACCGGTGCATATTTGCATGTCACTCAGGAAAGAAGTTATAGGTAATAACCTGCAGTATCTTTATATGAATAAATACTAACTTTGCTACTTTCCTTTCCCATTTGTGAAATACAATAGTGATTCAGCCGATACCTTTTTCATTTCCTGTTCTTTCTTGAGAAATACCCAGAGGCGCACACACACAAAAAAGCGATGTCTTTCATGCTTCTGGCAGCAGCAGCAGTTTGTTTTGGAATAAACAGATGAAGAGCTCAATTGTTAGAATGAAAGAAAAGGACAAAACCTACAGAAACTCAAGCCTCATAAAAAAAAAACATCACAAAAGGCATCACAGTGTTTCACATTCTTTTGCAGTATTTCAATGAAGGGATTTCTTTATTTTTTGGGGGGGGAGTGCAGGGCAAAAGCACCTACAGTGATCAGTTTGTGCGGTCAAAGGTCTACGTGGATTATCACTTAAATTAAAGCAGTAAGTCACAGTGAAGCTGGATACACGGATCACGGATACATACAGTACACCCACACACAAACAAAGATGGAATAAAGTTCCTTTTATTGGCATGGTGGAATTGCTTCCATGATCGTCCATGATACGCTTTGTTGGAGGCGGTTTGTCACCTTCCACTCACTCATTTCACATGAGCAAATTCACAGAACGGCTCAGAATGTATTTATGAACACCTTGTAAACATGTGTGAACCAAACTAAAATGAGAGACACATTATTTCTGATATCTGAGCATCTCGGAGGGCAGGATCGTTTCCTTTCACTTCGAATAGTAACCGGTTGGACACACTTTAGCTTCTGATTTATTTAATACTCATGTTCTCAGCACACTTGGACAAGAACCCCTCACAAGCCCGCATACATATGGTCCACATGAACGCACATTTTGTTGACTGTCACATGATGATTGACAGGTCGCAACCACATGGAGAGGCATATTGATTACATGAGAGAGCAAGAAAAAGAGAGAGAGAGAGAGAGGGCTGGTACGACCGATTGACAGTCCAGTAGAGGAAGACCGAAAGGGAGGGAGAGGTGTCGTTGGAGGAGGACTGAGAGGACGTCAAAAAGATTGAACCTGAAATGAAAAATTGAACGAGAGACGGATGGAAGGACACTGATAAGGATGGAGAGACAGAGGAGGGGAGTAGGGCAGAGCGAGTGATAGTGGGGGAGAAAGAGAGAGAGAGAGAGAGAGAGAGAGGAGGGAAACGGGAGAGGGATGTTCCACTGATAGACTGTCAAGTCTGACAGAGTCTGCTCATGTTCAGTGGAGAGAGTCGGCCACATCATGAAATACTGACATCAACACGCCCAAACTCACACAGGGATACACAGGCTTATAAAATCCAAATGATTTCAAGCTAAATGTATAGCAAGTGTATGCAAACAGGTTTTCTTTAATAACGCCTCGTATCTTACCTTACTTACATTTTAATTACCACGCGAGGAACCACAATGTGTTCGGATGTCACCTACCTGTCCTCGAGCTAAATGTGTTTTTCATGTTGTTTTATTGTTTATGTCAACTCTCAAAGGCCTTGCATGGTTGTACGTTTCTGACAGGTAATTTACTGTGTGAGGGAGATGTCACGCAGCAGGCCGGACTCAGACTATTTCTGATGTCTGGTTAGGAGGAATAATTGAAGATAGTGGAGCAAAGCTTTATACCATTGCATCTGTAAAAGACCCCGTAAAAAAACACACACACACACACACACACACACACACACACATTGAATGAGAAACTGCACAAACAAAAAGTTTCTGTTTCCGGTCTGAGCGTATCACTACTATTCACTTGCAAGCCTATTTTGTGCAGAGTTCAAATCTGGCATTGATAGATTTTTGGCTCATTCGTCACCCAACAAATGTGAAAAATGTGTTTCTGTTCACTTTGGTCTGCGCACTGTGGAGGGTCTTAGCACTGAAACGTCTGCGCTGTGCTTGTCTTTTATGTTCTGCTTTGATAAAGAATAAAAATAGAAAACCCCTGAGATGAAGTGAACCTGAACATTGTTTTTATTTATTTATTTTTTTCATTGTTTTCCTCCACTGATTCCGCGCAGCAAAATTATTTTACTAAATGGGTAATTGAGCACTTATCTATTGCATTAGCAATGTGTCTCAATCTGCATGCCTTAATTTCAGAGTATATGTGAATACATTTAATTAATTCTCCACGTCACAGTGCATTAATAGAACATCCGTAATGCTTGAAATGTTAGAGCTCAATGTCATCTTCTATCTGACAAGAATACCCAGACGCATTTAAAGACTTGCATGCTGGTGCCTGCTTGTCCTACCAAGTGTACTATTTATCCCACTGCGTGTGTGTGTGTGTGTGTGTGTGTGTGTGTGTGTGTGTGTGTGTGTGTGTGTGTGTGTGTGTGTGTGTGTGTGTGTGTGTGTGTG
>JAVQJD010069590.1:0-12642 GCA_036023655.1 Nannoperca australis
GGGCCGAGAGCATAAGCTACCACTGTAGTAGATGCAATGATCTGGCGACGATCGTCTGGAGAGCAGGGGAATATATGCAGTCCTGCTGAGAGTACCTGTAAAACTCACTAACATGTTATGTCTTGTTTGTTTATTCCGTACAAAAACCAAAGTGTAAAATCGACATGTTGTGTTTTGGACTTTTGGACAGAGTCTGGGATACGCATGAGAAAATGACATGTTTCAAGACAGGAAGCATAAGCAGTGTTCTCGTGACTTACAATTCATGCTACAAAGAACTTTTTACCTTGGAAAAAGATCACAGAAAATATGCTTGTGTACTAAAATTGCATTTAGCCATTATCTCTTCCTGATTCCTGGGTAACATGCTGACATGCATTACACTATACCAGCCATGGTATAATTTGTGGTGAATAGTATAAATAGTTGATTGATCAATTACTTAATTACTTTAGAAGACGTCTTTAATTGACAGATTATGAGCTCAGCTTAAATCCTCACATTCTAGCAGAAAGCCGCAGAGCACCCAAATGAAAAGCATGTATTAACTGTTTATTAATTACGCATTAATAACATATTAATATCTTTTAAGGTTTCCTTGGTGTTTCCTTTTTGTTTTTTATCCATAGCCCGGGTCACTGTCCACACATCCACAAGCCACATCATACGCATTCATTTCCCCTTTTTTTTGTGTTGTTGTTTTTCTGCCTGCTCTGACTCTCAGTGATGTTTATATTGCACGATTTGTCTACGCAACTTAATTAAACATCCATTTATACGTACAGTGTATTACATGTATATCATGTGTTCATGTGTCACTGCAGGATGGACACATGGCTGCTGCAGTGACTTTGTAACCTTTCAGCTACAGGATGATGTGTGTACACACAGCATATGCACTTCAGTACATGTAACAGAGAACTAGAAGAAATGTGTTTTCCAATCATTTTTGTAGACATCAGAGTTTGAGAGCACACTTGGAAGTCTGTGAAAAATATATTTTATATGAACTTGCCTAAACTGTAGTGTTAGTGTTTTGATTACAACCAGCAGGTGGCATCACAACAACTCCCTTCTTGCTAAGCTCTTCTTTGCCAGTGACAAACATTGTGTGACATTCCCCACATCTGATTTCACCTCCTGCACCTGCCTTATATGAACAGTGAAGCAGACCTATAAACAGCCAGGTGCGAAAGACCTGTTGGTTTGTTGTTTTTGTCTACTTACACGCATAATTATTTACACACACTTTGACTGCAAGTATAGCAGACCACAGTGAAATGTGAAATCATGTTGAAAATGTGCTTAACTCAACCGGACTCTTGCACTCAGTTTAAATAAAAAAAGCTGGTGTTGGTGCTACGTCTGTGTGGGTGTATTAAAACTGACAGGAAAACAAGTCAGCGGTGCGGTGGCCCGCCGCACGGATAAATGAGTCTGATCTGGTCTTACAGAGACTTAACTGCATTTTTCACTTCATTTTCCATCTTTGAAAATGTTTCCTGTGTATATATATTCTACATTTTACACATTGGTTCTCGCCACAAAAAAAGACTAAGAAAAACAACATATTTCACTTAAATGGAGAAAATGTCATGCACATTTTTAAAAGTATACTTTGAAATGGACATGCCAGCTGCAATAGAAGCTCACAATTGGTCAGTTGAATTTTTTGTTGTTGTTAGAGACCAAAGGGAGCCAAGAAATGTGTGTTATATAGCGCTGGGTGAGACCATTAAGGGGTTAAAAAATTGTGTCTTGAAGAAGAATTCAAAAGGTCAACAGTTTCACTCTAAAATCTGTTTTTGAAAATGTGTGAGACAAGTGAATGAGTAACAATCTGTCTTCAATAAACACCCGCTGGGAACTCTGTGGAAGTGTTCGAAGATTAACAAGATTTTGTTTATTCCCAACGTGTGTGTGTGTGTGTGTGTGTACAACTGTCTCCAGTCTGCAGCTACAGCTAAGCTGCTTCTGCAAAAAGAAATTCACCAAGCACCAAAAGAAAGTAACCCTATCAAAATGTTTTTAACTTTTAAACTTTTAAAGAGTTGAGTCCTGAATTGGTTATATTTCTTAATGTCAACAAATCCCATGAAAAGATGACAATCAACGATGGATTGATCCTATTAACAAGTATTGTGCGTGTAGCCAAAGCTTGATATACAGTTTATTAGTCCACTGTGCCATAGAGCCACACGGTTGCACTGCCTGACATGTTCCTTTATAACAATGAACATGGGAACTGTAGTTTATTTTGACTCAAACTCACACAGACTGCACTCACACACTTACACACACACACACACACACACACACACACACACACACACACACACACACACATTTAGTCCAGTTTGAGTAAAGGTTGCCTAAAACTACAGTGCCCAGCTGTTTTAGGAAGCTATTTAGCCTTTAAAACAAAGATGAAAAAATGGATCACATATATATAGCTTTAATATGTCTGATCCGTTTTTAAAGATTTACATCTTCTTTTAACTACATTTGTTAACAGTCAGAAACATGTCTGTCTACCAGACTTATCCTTTGAAGAAAGCAAAATTCCTTAAAATCTCCGGAGGAGCACTTAACATTCAAGAGATCGGAAAACAAAACTTAATGATTTTTTTCCTTTTGACTCAAGTTGAGTGTTGAAAGTGACAATGTCTCTAATGCCTCACTTCTTGTCTGTCAGGTCTCATAATTGGCTTTCTCACTTATACAAACACCTCCCAATGAGGCGCACACACACGCTCAAACTTCATACACACAGATGCATGTACTTTCATGCATCCACGCCATGTAAAAACTGCAACTAACACATTCTCATATGCATTCAGGTGAGGATGTGCGCGCGCACGCACACACACACACACACACACACACAGTGAGTGCAAATGGTGTGAACACACATCGATATGTAACAAAAGTCATTGTGGGATTCTGACACCCTGTCTGACAAGAGGCACCTGCAGCCACACTTACAGAGTCATTAGAGAGGAGTCGAGCCTTTCTGTTACTTTCACTCGTTGACTTCACTTTTTTTTGTCAAACCCTGATGAATCCAATTAGACCCAGCTGGGACAAGTTGGATTGAATCTCTCCCTCAATAGTTCAACTTTGGATTGAGAGCATAGGATAACTATGGATTAAAATTAAATAGTTTTTACCCTTAATTGTATTGCACCACGTCAGCTCACAAATATAGAGGAGAGGTAATCTTATCTATGAAATAAATGCTTTCTCAGTATTTTGAATTTTAACCAGAGACCTGTTGTTGTTGTTTTCAAAGAATTTTCATCAGGTTTGGGCCTATTGGTCCTCAGAGTTTGGTTTAGAGTCAACTTGGGATCCAAAAGCCTGAGTCAAGCTGTAGAAGAAGCTGTTGAATCCATTTGTGAATATGTGTCGAGTAATATTTATTTATTTATGTTATGTCGCACTTGTACATTTGTTGTCTCAGTGCACTGTTAAAATGTGATATTTTTATTGTGAGTAAGATTTCTCTGTCATGTATGTAATGATAGTGCACAGATCATATTGGTTTTATTCTGAGGAGCATTTTATTTTGTTGAGTCTGACAGGAAGACTATGCTGAATTCTGTGTTGCTGGGATTGGCTTGTCTTAGCCTCAACTAAGGCCCTGACTATAACCTCTGCACTAATCAATATCTTTATATTAATAACAAGGGAACAACTAATGGAAAAAAGGACTATGTAATATTACAATTATGAAATTATCACCCAACTCCAACCCAATGCATTCCCCCTCAGATCTACAGAGCAAAACATCAATGGTGGTGTTAATATCAACATTTCATGGGTTAAAAATGCTTAAATAAGCCCCGAACCCGCAAAGCCAATGCTGACATCTGTCCACGTCATGACATTAATATAAAAAAAAGACTCTCATCAGTGTTGGTCTCCCCCGTGTCCCCTGATCCACACACCACATAATTAAACATAAACAAAAACAATTTGAGGGTGTTCTTACACTTTAATGACTCTCCAGAGGGACTGGAGAGATTACATGAATTTCTGAAAAGTGGTAAATTGTGTTAAAGTGTGAGATGGACATTTTTATGACATGGATAATCTCTATGTGCACTGCTATATAAAGCAACTGCTAGGTAACAAACTGTAACTTTTATATTACAGCAAAGTATCAACTGTATCAAAGCTGCACATTCCCTGCATCGAACTGCTGCAAGTGTTGCCATCAAGCCCTGTGTCTCAGTATGTCTGATAGAAACTTTAATAGCTGCCAGCATGAGACACTGATCAGCCAAGCACATCAGCATAGTGAGATCCAATATGTCACCACCATGCAGAGAGAGCGGGAGTGTGTGTGTGTGTGTGTGGATGAGTGGAAGGCTAGCTACATGTGTCTTGTTAGCACTGGGTGCAACAGTGGAAATGGTGGCAGTAATGTGGGAATGACAAAGGAGCTCTTACTGTGAACTATATGAAGACGTGCAAGATCAGCGAGGGTTCTGCAAGATGTCATATTCCCTGGTGTGTGTGTGTGTGTGTGTGTGTGTGTGTGTGTGCGTGTGTGTTCCACACTAAGGTACGACGGACAGCCTACTTTCAACAAATTAGCAACCCCCAAAACATGTAGTCAAATGTATAGAAGGCACCAATAATCTTTAACTGAAAAGCTTATAAATCTCCACATTACAACTTGTTCAGAGTGTGGCGACATTAAGACAACACAAATGTAGCTACGGTACATATTAGTAATGTCTAACAATGGCAGCATTTTGATAAAAAAAATCATCCCAAGTTTTCAATCTCACTAAAACAAATAATTTGAAAATCATTAAGGTTCTTATTTGGAGTTCACGCATACATTTGTGTAGTTTGAAAAAAATAAAAACATATAAGGGAAACTTGCTTTGTGTTTAGATGTTTAGATAAGTCATGGCTGTTTCTATTCATTATAATAAAAACTATGCTAACCATAACTAAACTATTATTGTTATTTTTATTACTATTACAGTGAATAAACAACCATCAACTACAATTACTGCATTCACACTGCCATGGCATCACTCAGACCACTAGCAGGCAATAGTAGTGCTGGTTATATTTAAATCTTAAAACAGGAAATACGAATATTGACTAACTTCTTGCAGATAAATATAAAATTGATACATAATAATCTGTTTCACTTCTTTTGTCACTTCACCTGTCTCTGCCCATCCTCCACTGTTTTCACCTCCCCCTGTCCTTGTCTCCTCTCCTTTCTAATTACCTTCCCTTCCCTCCCTACTGGTCCCGCCTCTGGCTCTCAGCAGGGTCCAGAGGGGACGCTGCAGCAGCTGTACCCCAACAGGGGCTCTGCTTTCTGGGGATGTAGCTCTGGATGGTGAGACACTGAACCGATCTGTGTGGTTATATGGCAGGGATGTAGAGCAGAACGAGTCGACCTTCTGACTTCTGAGGACTCCACGCTCCATCCACCCATCCGTCTATACTGACAAAGAATCTGTGATGAGTGAAAGGAACAAAATAACTGGAGTAGAAACTTCAACCTTACACTAGAGGGCGCTGGTGGTTCAGGTGTGGCTTGTAACTAGTGTGTTGCGTTTCTCTTAAACTAAACTTTTGAGCCAGGCACTGCATTCACCCAGACACAAAAACATGCTTAACAAGATTAATGAAAAGTTCACATCCCTTACCCATCAACATGCCTCTTTAACTTCTGACTAAAGCTAAAGACACTAATGGAAGAAATGAATGTGACACTAAAGCCCCTTTAATCCTTTGCAGCTCACATCCTGCATAGACAAATGAGAGATCTCCAAACACATGTTTTTCAAATCAAAAGATGACCATACGGAGTGAACATTTAGATTTAATAAGTCTTTATTTAAATCAAAGAGCAGATAAAAACATTAAGGCAAGACGAGCAGCGAGCGTTGAGCTGCAAAATGGAACGTCAAAATTGAACTCTACAAGGCTTGTAAACTGTTAATAAGAAAATAGAAAATTATAAAGCCAGAGACAACAACAGAACACAATGTGAGAAAGAGCATGTATGCATGTGTCTGTTGTGTAGAACTGCATTCAAGAAATTTGGTGTGTATGTGTGTAATCATGAGTGGACGGGTTCTCGCAGGACACATTTTCAGACATTTACTCAGTAAAACAATAAAGTGCTGTTATTTTATTGACTTTCTGTGACTGGAGGGATTTCCAGACTAGAAATAAACTACTAAGTCAAGCAGAGAGACTCTTTAGTATAGAGTTAGTAACAGCCAACTAAAATGCATGTCACCGTATGAAACGTAAGCAAAAATATGACATACTGGACATTATCTGAATTCTATAAGCAACTTGGTAACCTGCTTTTGCTGACATATATTTAGTTTTTCTCTCTGGTTCAATAAAAAATAGTGTTTTCACCCTTTCTTCTACATCACATCTTGACACAAACTGATGTAAAAAAGTTGCCATGAATTTCTTCAGTGAATCTTTGATTTAGCTTTAGAGGTTTGTGACACGTTCCTTGTTGATGTGTGTTTAGTATTTACAGTTGCAGTCAAATAAGCAGCACAGTGGCAGCGGCACCAATTACCACCTTGCAGAACTGTTGACAAGATTTCTTTGTATTGTCTACGGGAGGATTTGGGACGTGAACGCAGACATGAGTCACGATTTCTCAAATGGTTTAAATGACTGCAACTGTTTATGAAATACCGCAAATGTTCATTTGTGGTATAAAATGGTGGATTTTCAAGCTTTCCTTAATCTGTACAGTAAGAATTTAAATTATTTGGAAGTGCTTTAGGTAGTTGTCTGGCTGTTCTAAACTGAATTAAAGCTCAATAAAAATCCCTAGCGATGCAGAATGTGACAAGAAGCAGCACTTGGAGGCAACAACAAGCTAAACTTTCCTGCCCTGCAGCGGTCCAGTGTGCTGGTGGAAAGCTAATGCTAACTTCACATGTATGGCCTTTGGGGAAGCCACAAGCATCTTCTGAGAAACTGAACTACTGCTGGATACATTTCTGTCTGCAGGCATGACACAAGTACAGTACAGTTCTGAAGGTTCTGCTCCTGACTGTGCCACTGCAAGTTAAAATGGAAGATTTTATATATATAAACATCAACCTGTCATCCAAACTTCATGCCAGACTTTCTCCATTTCCTCTTAGTCTTACATACACTGCATTATAGAAACAGTTCGACATTTTGGGAAATACACTCACTCACTTTCTTGCCGAGAGGCCAGAACACTGGTACCACTTAGCTTAGCACAAAGACTTGAAATGGTGGGAAACAGCTAGCCTGGCTCTGTTTGAAGGGAACAAAATCTTTATTTTTTCTTTTGTACGTATTAAACAAACAAGGTATAATGTGTCTGTCATGAGGCAGGCTAGCCCCACCGGTTCCAGTCTTTATGCTAAGCTAAGCTAACTGGCTGCTAGCTGTAGCCTCATATTCATCATCGTGTTGTGAGAGTGGTATCTATCTTGTCATCTAACTCTTGGCAAGTGAAGGAGTAAGCATATATCCCAAAATGTCACAGTACTCCTGTAGGTAAAAACTCATTCGAGGTCTTCTTATTTGCCACCTGCTTTACATCCACTATAACTTGCTAAACCACCAGTTAAGGCATCCCTTCTCCGTCTGTCAAGAAAAATGAAAATGTGAACACTCTGTTACTTTGATTTTTTGTGGACTCCTTCTCAAAAGAAATTGTATATACGACGAGACACCAAAAAAGTCTGGCTGCTTCTTTAATTTGCAGGATTAAAGAAGCAGTGTGAAAAGATTAAATGCTTATTTACTATAACTAAATAATCAACTGTGCTAAAAATTCTAAACTCATCTGGATTCAAATGAAATCTAGCCACTAATTAAACATTCAGATAAATAAAAAGATTTCACTGATTAGTTTTATGCAGTAAATAGATTCATTTAGAAGCTTTTGTACATATGGAAGTGTATTTCTAGAGCTATAAAAACTAGCAACGGGACTGCTCCGAGCATCTGTCCGTACAAAAAGTTCAATGAGAAATGTCTGCACGAAAGAGTTCTACAGTTTGTTAAAGCACACCAACCAAAACTGGACATGAGTCAAAATGGCTTTACTTGTCTCTATGGACTTCAATAGAGTGTGTAAGTATGCATCTGCAACTTCTAGCTACTGTTGTCTTGCTAGGCTCTGAGTGTGGAGATAATCTTACCTCAAGCACATGCACAAGAGAAAGGGGTTACGACTACATTTGTAATCTAAAGCACACAGTCATCAGATTTTCACCTTCCTGTGTGTAAAAACAGCCATGAGGGTGGTGATGTTTCTATTAGGGGCTCTGAAAAGTTCAAAATACTTTAAAAAAACCAAAGAAATCAGTAGAGACATTTACATTTATGTGTGTGGTGTAAGAAGCTGCCTGCAGCAGGCAGCGTGGTGTCACTCCTGGAGAGCCCAACCTCCAGAAACCTCCTACACCTGCACACCACAACACCACCCGTGCACACACACACCTCATTGGTTAAACAGGACTACACGCTGATTGGCTGTTGCAGCAGTGTTATCATCTAGTAATGTTTTCATCTTTTACGTTCAAAGCTTGTTAAACTACGTTCAACGACTCCAGCACATACAGAAATCACTCAAACCATCTTTGATTTTTTTGCTAACAGTTTCTTTGAATGTTTGCTCTTTAGCAAAATAGCAAGAAGCACAGGAACATGAGTAACATGTGTGTATGTGTGTGTGTGTGTTTGTGTTTTTCCCCCCATCCATCTCTATTTCTATGTGTTTGCATCTGGAAGCCCATCTGTCCGTCCGTGTGTTTATCTGTCGGTCTTCTTGGCCCACGCCAGGTCATCTGAGCGTGGTTTCTGCCCTGTAAGTCGTTGGATCAATTGCTCCATCCATCTCCAAAAGCCCAGCTGGTCCAGTGGATAGTTACACCAACCTGGGATGTAAAGAAAACATGGAAAAAGTGACAGAAAAGGGAGCGGAGAAAGTGGAAGAAGGGAGTCATGAACGTGGTGAAAAAAGGAGAAGATGATAAGAGAGGAAGAATTAAAAAAGTACAATAAAAGTAAGGTAAGTAAGGAAAAAGATTTATGAGCCTGTACTTGCTACACTGCGCTAACATGTCCACCATGTTTGCGTGATGTATGGATCTTACTTTAACATGTGTACATGCTGACATTTGCTAATTAGCACTAAACACAAAGTACAGCTGAGGCTGATGGGAATGTCATTTGTTTTACAGGTTTCTGGTCATAAATTAAAGCAACCTGGTATTGGCACTAGTTTAAGTCAGTGGATCAACAAATTATTTAGAAAATAGCAAATTGCACATAAATTTAAATGTAAATGTAAATATGGCAGGGGATCACTTCGGATTCATGTGCTTGTGGTTGATTGGTTCATGCTTTTCCTTATACTGTACCGATATTTTCGTTTTATAAACACTGTTGGCTTATTACCATGTCTTTTCATAAATACACCTTACCTACAGATATGATAACCCTACTGCCCAGTTAGTAAAACGTTCAGTTATAAAATCCGAGTGCACCACGGAGCGTCTCTCCTGTCGGGCTGCCGACAGCGCTGTCAGTCGAACACACTGGACGGCAGCTAAGAAAATGACCTGAAGAATGACACTGATGTACAAGCCTAAGCGTTTTCGACAGATCAGTCTATAGTTTGGGAGCCCTGAAGGGATTTTGCTACTTTATTTAGACATTTGTTTTGGCTGTGGCCCCGCACAATGCTCCAGCAGTTCCCACAGGGCGAACGCTGGCTCATATTGACCTGCTTCCAAATATCCTATTTCCAACCCCTCCAACCTGCGTCTTTCCCCTCCTCTCCTTTCCCTCCAAACATCCCGGACGCATTTTGTACTTTATAAAATAATTTGACTTGACTTTTCCTTGAGTCTCTTTTACTTTTCATCTGTTTGCTTCACCTCATATTTCAATCTTCTGTCCTCTTCCCTCTATTGTCTTCTTTCTTTCCCTCTTTTATCTCCATCTGCACTCTGATCCTCAGTTCTTCTATCTACATCCAACCTCCTGTCTCACTCTCATCATCATATACAGAGTAGATTTGAGAGAGGTGGAGTGATGAGGGGATTCTCCCAGCAGATGCCCTTAGCCCCTACTAACACACGGAAACTAGCTCACATTCACACACACACACACACACACACTTCCAGATTCTTGAAGAATCTGGAAGTGTGTGAAGAATCATTCTTCAGTGTTTCACACTTCACAGAATTTAAATAGCTCTGAATCAACTGTATGTTTAAGGTAAATATATTAATGTGTGTATGGCTGCGGGCCAAAGTACATTTACATGTATGCATGCATGACTGTACAATAGTCTCCGTACATACATACTGCCCCGAGACACACACACACAGTCTAGGCTGAGAATGTTACAAGTCCCTTGACATTTGAGATAAAAGGACTTTTTACTATTATTACCAAAGACATACACATACACACAATCCGTACATTTATGAGTTTGTGTGTATACAAATGCAGTTTAGCTTTTTAAGCCCACACAGTCAATAACACGAGCATGCAAATGTAGAAATACAAAAGATGTCAGATGCACAAGCGCGCACACCACACGCACACACACACACACACACAGAGGCAAGAAGCAAATAGAGACATCCACATGGGCTGTGTGTACTTAGGCTACACTTGTCTGATGCTCGAACACTACAACCCATGATGTGTTTGCATAGGGTGCATGCTATAGCTGCGGGGATGTGCGTGTGTGCGTGTGTGTGTGTGTGTGTCCCTCCAGTGACCCTCTCTCTGCTGGAAGACAGTAAAGCAGCCAGGATTTGTTTGATTTCTCACTCTTCCTCTTCTCTCTCTCTCTCGCTTCTTCTCTCCTTCTTTTACCACAAATTCCTCCATTATTTTTCCCAAATCCCTGCTTCCTACCCATCCTCTCCTCGCCCTACCGCTCTCTCCCCTCCCTCCTTACCCTGTCCTCCACCCCCCCCCTCTGCTTGTGAAGTCCTATTTGTTAGAACAGACAGCAGGTTAGCATTAAATATACATGGGGATTGTCAGCCGGTGGCAAACACAAAGGCAGCTAGGCGAGCCCCAGTGGAATCCAAGCCCGGCCTAGGCAGCCAGGCTGGGGAAGCGGGGGGCCGCCGCTGTCCCGTGGGCCCCCGACCGCCACCAACCTACCTCCCACCACACACACACACACACACACACACACACACGCGGGTTAGAAACAGAAGAGGAGGTCAAAAAGACTAGTACACACACACACACACACACACACACACACACACACACACACACACACACACACACACACAGATGCTCGAGTATGCAGATGTACATGTGTGAGCGCGTGTACAAACACACACTTCCCCTGTGCCACCGCCCCCCCCAACTTGCTCTCTCTCTCACACACACACACACACACACATCTGTCGTCCGCAGGGGCGCAGGGTGACGTACAAGCTGAATCCCCCTTGTGTATCCTCCCTACTTTTCTCTCCCTCCCTCTCTCCCTCTCACCCAGATGCACACAGAATACTGAATGTGGATCCGTTACAGAGGCCTTGTGCCTCTAAAGACACACGCACACACAAACAGAACACTTTCTTTTAGTTATTTATAAGAAGCTGACAGACGGACAGACACAGCCGCCATTTTGCGCCCAATCTGCAGAGAATTGTAAGTGAAATTATTCTGGAGTCATCAGCTTCAATTATAGCTATGATCTAAAATGGCTGCCCACAACATACACCAATAAACATCAGATAGTGTTCAAATATGACGATACACACGTTCTGTCCTTCAGTGTCTCGATGCTGTGATGGATGCAAAATTGAAGAAGGAACGTCCAGTGACAGATTTATTTTGATCAAATATGTTTGATCTGTTCTCCAGTGTGTACAGAAGAACTATACATCCTGACAGAGACAATAACCCCGCCCTGTCACTGGAGCAGCAGCTCAAGTTGTTTAGAAATAAGTTACATGAAGTCCTGTAAACATAACCTTGGTAAAATGATCCTCATTCAGGCGATACGTTTTTCTGATTTGTTTGTCTTTGATAAAGAGTCATGCTGAATGTCCAAAATCCTTCCTGAAGCACATTAAACTTTAAAGATTGCACTGCATGGCAAAAGTTCAATGATCAAACCTTAATGATAAAATTCACTTAATAATCCACAACCTGTAATTGATAAAACTCACATTTAAATTTCGGGTGCTAAATTTAAATGACAAATTCCTATCAAACTGTCATGGTTCCATTAGTCTGATAAAAATCAAAGCCCTGGTTCGGGTCCAGCTGGGGACCTTTGTGGCATGTCGTCCCTCCCTCCTTCTCTCTCCTCACTCTTGTCCTCTCTGTGTGCATCTAGCCATCAGGATTTTTGTTTTTTTCCCCAAATTCATTTATTTGTTTTTTACCTTTCTTTATCTTTATGTGTGTTTGACTTTACACTACAAAACGTGCAGCTACTACTGTAATGTAGTAAATAATATCTCTAGCATGTAAAACCATATACACTACCGTTCAAAAGTTTGGGGTCACATTGAAATGTCCTTATTTTTGAAGGAAAAGCACTGTACTTTTCAATGAAGATGACTTTAAACTAGTCTTAACTTTAAAGAAATA
>JAVQJD010069603.1:0-23266 GCA_036023655.1 Nannoperca australis
AATCACGAGTGCTATAGGTAAGTACATCGCTGCCAGTGGCAAAATCGAAAAAGAGCATTAAATTCATCCGTTCATTATCAATCACAGTACAGTATATATAAGTATCACTCCTAGAAGGACGTGTATGCACTTCAAAATGATGCATTGTAATTGCATCACACGAATGCCACATTCATTTTACACACCGTGGTAAAGTTAGTTTTACGTTTGATAGTCAACAGATATTCGGACACCCAGTCTCGCCATGTTTTGCCGACCCTATGCCGCTTTGTCACGGGGTTGTGACACCCAATTTCACCGCAGCGGTCGTCGCTACCGGCGGATAATTAGGGACCGTCAGCAAATGACAGAGTGTTCAAAAAACAATATCTCCTCAACCACATGATCTATAAATGTCAAAACGATTCTAAACTATTCGATATTTGTCCGTGAATGTTGCACATCCTTTATTTTCCTCATTTTCATCTCGTGCTATTTTATAGGAATAAAGTTCAATAGCTTTTTAGTCACATGACCTACACACCTCAAATCACTACCTGATTGCTGATAGCATGAGATTAAAATGGAAAAAACAAAGGCTGTGCAACATGTGGCAGTACTAGATGAGCAATCAGGTAGTGATTTGAGTTTAGAATCGTTTGGACATTTAGAGATCATGTGGTTGAGGAGATATTGTTTTTTGAATACTCTCTGTAATTTGCTGACGGTCCCTAACTATCCGCCGGTAGCGACGACCGCTGCGGTGAAATTGGTTGTCACAACCCCGTGACAAAGCGGCATAAGGTCGGCAAAATATGGCGAGGAGGAGACTGGGTGTCCGAATATCTGTGGTATATCAAACGTAAAACTAACTTTACCACGGTATTTTAAAAGATAAAAGATCCAACAGTGGTTTACTGTGATGTTCTTCTCAGAAGGAGATAAAGTGAGTCAATATGGTCAATATGCAAGCTGTGGTGGCATATAACTAAGTACATTTACAATACTTAAGTACAATTACAATCTGAGGTACTTTTTAAAAAGATATTTCCATTTTCTGTTATTATATGCTTAAACTCACTACATTTTATTGGGAACTACTATATTTTTTTACTCCACTTATCAAACAGCTGCAGCTTCTAGTTACTTTACAGATAAAAATGTCACTGTTTACATATAAAACATGTTAGCAGTTTTTAGAATAGAATGATGCATTGTTTAATTGATTAAACGCCTTAATCTGAAAAGTTGTTAAAATTAGACATTTGAGTGACATCATGGCTAATATTGTATTTAAAAAGGTAGTGTTAAAGAAAATGTAAAAAAATGTTACAAAACTATCATGTTAATCTCCACTGACATTTTAACAATGATGCCTCTAGTGTGATTTAATGATCTCTAAAATAAAACTGCACTTTAGCACAACCTTAAACAATGGATCTATTATCTATTATCAATTAATTATAATACACCAATCAATTTCTCCCTAATTTTACCCCAACCGTTTGATCACTTTAAACTCTTTTGATTATTTCATTGATAAGTAGCCTTCTTTTTCAAACATATCTTATAATAAAAAGGTCTATGCCTTGCTATTTTGAACTATTAAAAAAACGTGTTTGGTCCAGGCTGACTTCTTGGACTCGAGTTTTTACAATGAACTAATGTTTTTCATTAGGCATTGCAGGCTTATCAGCTGACATGTAAGCTGCACAGGAGTGGCATAAGAGAGGCAGTAATAAGGAGGCGCAAGGTGTTGAAATGTCCTGTGCAGGTCTACTCTGTGAATGGATGCACAAAGCTGTGGTAGCCTTCATACTTTCTCATTGTAAGAGTTCATCCAACACACAAAAGACTCAAGAAATGCGAAGAATAGTTCGAAGCAGAGTGTTGTAGGCGTGTTGTAGATCATATAAACAGCTGTCATAAGATGGTGCTAATACATCAGAAAACACATCTAAACAAGTGAGCTGAGTTGTGCAAAACTAAGACCCACAGGAAAGATGCAGTGTGGAAAAAAAGTGCAGGAAGAATTGCAGACTACGTGACCATGTTTTAGTATGAAATGTTTCAGAAGTTTAAATGCTGTTTGAAGTGGAACTGAATAGGAACACCTTCTTCTTTTCAGCAGAAAGGTGAAAAAGAAAAGCCACAGTAAATGCTGTGCTTTCTGGGTTATTACATAGTTGTGAAGACAAAGTGAAAACTAGTAATGCAAGTGTAATGCAATAGGTGTGATACATTACAAAGGCGTCAACAAGTGTATTAACGTAACATAAAGAAAGAAATGGTCACTTATTCCACTGAAAAAGAGTCTTTGAATGTTTCCAGAAAAAAATATGAATGTTTTAACTGTGTGTGTGTGTGTGTGTGTGGCTCTGTTGGTTTGGTGTGCTTGTGTGCTCCAACAAGTGGGTGAGTGAGCTTGCATGCAGTGGCATGGGCATAAATAGATGCACGTGTGTGTGTGAGAGGAGCACCTCTGCACGTGTGTGTGTGTGTGTGTGTGTGTGTGTGAACAAGCGTGAATGCAGGTACACCTGTGACTGTGGTATTACTCACTCATGCACTGCAGGCCATGCTTTTTCTGCAGGGTCTTGCTGCACAGTGAGCATGTGGCGCAGCTGGAGAAAGCGCCTGGCACCAGATAATGCCTGTTGCACGGTTTCTCTTTGGTCTCCCTCTCCTTCCCCTTCTCTTTCTGCTGCTCTTTTTCACGGTTCTTACCCTGCAGAGGAACAAGAACAGCATACGCGGAGGGAGGTTTTAATATGCAAATTGTGTACTTTCTCTTTCATTGTGGTACATACTGCATAACCGGGTCAAAGGCAGGATATATAACAGAGTTTGTGTGGCTAGATTAGTGACTTGTGTCTGCAGCAATATGCGCACCACTGAATGTTCATACTTCAGGATTTAATGTCCTCATTGCTGTATTTCCTAATATTGTAATATTCCATAATATATGTAATACAGCAATTAGGGCAGCGGCTAAAATCACTTTTCTGCATTCTTGGTTAAAATGTGTTTTCATTTTAGTTCAGGCAGCGTGGTCACTACTATATATTCCAAGTGGCATCGTGTACCATCTGTCTGTGTTATGGGTTTACCTTATCTTTATTAAAAGAGCCAGTCATCCTGTTCCTCAGAGAGCTGAGAGTCCTCTTCACCTTGGTGCCTTTCTCCACCTTCTCTGTACGATCCTCCTCTTCCTCATTCCTGGTTGAAAAAGCAGAGAATGAAATACAAAAAATACAGAAGAATTAAGGAAATACAAACATACAGAAACACCGCCATGGCTAATCTATCAGCTCATATTTGATAATAAATGTAATATTTATTGAAATTTGTTTATCTGATCATCTTGAATTATCTCTTAAAAGCTTGTCGAGATAGGACAGTGTTTGTCGTGCGCAAGTTATATGACAAACATCATAACTGTTTAGCTAAATCTGGAAATTATAAACATTAATTACGGGAAACGGGTGATTTTGTTGAATAGAGTTGCAGTGATTAGAAATTTCATTGGATTGTCTCCATGAAAACAAAACACATTATTACAGAACCAAGAGCAGATTTCGCTGTACTGACACTTATGTTGTACAAATGTTTCAACCCTGTTGGTTTGGATTGTGTCCTGTTATAGATGACCAATGAAACATGAAACCACGTAGCAGCTGTTTATTGAGTATGTAATTAGGTGGAAATGTTTATTTTCATCCAAAACTTCCAAAATGTTGAACATTTCTGCAGCTTATGTGATCAGGGAACAGCAATAAGGTCAATACTTACTCATTAGAGAGGAACTCGTACCAAGTGACACTTCCTGAAACTTTGGAGACTGATCTGTTGTTCCTGTGCTTGGCTCTGAGAAGGAACAATGAGAGGATTTCAGAGACTCCCTTTAAATGGAAAGCTGGCCCAAATATTAACCACAAATAACCATAAGAGATATTCATCACAGCACAAGTGAATAGGGTTGAGAAAAATAAACACAATCTGGGAGTATAACATGGTTCACATGGCAGTGCACTTTCAAGAGATGGGTGACTTCAACGTCATCTAATGATTTTGTGAAAAATACATTTTTTTTAAACCCTGGTGTTCCTCAGACCCTTTCCAGAGATACTAGCATATTGTCTCAGTGCACAAACAGGCACATGCAAACACACATGCCAAAAACATGCATGCATAAACATGTACACACACACACACACACACACACACACACACACACACACACACACACAGTGCTCCCCCCTAGTTACAATGTGGCCCTGCTGCTGCTCTGAAGACTGGGATGGTGTTTGAGCAGCGGTAGGAGCAAGCAGACCTCTTTCTCCTGTTTACTTACCCATGGTACAGCTTTAGCTCCTGCAGAACTTTCTGTACCATCAGCCTAAGACAAACAAGACACTGAGGCTGAGTGGGGGCTGCGAGAGGAAAAGAAAGGGGGAGAGGAGAGGGCGAGACTGCCGGGAGTTTGGTGTCAAACTGCGATTTAGAGACAAATCTTCCCTTGTCTGCTGCGTCCACACAATTGCCAGAGAGCACATATACTACTGCTACACACACACACACACACACACACACACACACACACACACACACACACACACACACACTAAGGGGCCATCTAAGGAGCTGGGAGACACTATGTGAGGAGGAGGTTGCAGACATATGACATGGAGCAGAAATGTCAGGAGGGAATGGGAAAAGCCCCCCTCTTATGTGGGAGTTGGACCGATGTACCAGACTATAACACTTTACAACTACAGAACAGTATGTGAACTATTGCACCATTCAAACGCTGTAGGTATAATTTACAGGACACAAGTGGTCAAGTGTGTGAAACAGTTGCCTCCTCTTTTTTTCTTCTTCTTCATCTTTCAAGCATCATTAAACCTGAGCTGGCAGTCAGACTGAAGCAGTTTCTAGAAAGGAAATAGTTATTCCACCCCACATTGCAAGTCATAAAGTGGTGTGTAACCCAACTCATGTTGCAGATGTAATTGATGAAGGTCTAGACTTACATATGGCTCTGATCTTCGGTAGAATGTAGGTTTTCTTCAGGGTCGAACTCCTCTGCTACAGACGAAAAAGTAAAATATGAAGGGAACAGCCTGCTAACTTTAAAACACATAAACTAATGTGTACTCTGCATGTATAAACTCTCAGCCCCACCTCCTGCTGCCCTTGCAGCCTGTTTGGATGTCTGTACAATGCGAGAAATGTGTGCAGCGCGGGAACATTCGTCCGTGGCGAGGATCTCTGAGCGGGAGTACAGATGCCTGCCCAGCACGCCACCTGCCTGAAAGCATTAAAGAATAAACCCACATGTAGATCACATGTACATTTCATCTATTTTACCACTCCCAAACATACTGAGGAAATATTCATGATCATTTTTAATTACAGGAGCCTTTAAAATACTCCATTTCCCCTTAAAGGATAAGTCTGATGATATTCTAGTTTTCTTATTGTCAACAAATCCCATGAAAAGACCAACAACGACAAATGATTGATCTGAATTATCTGTGTAGTATCTTACTCCTCTGTGCAAAAGACCTCAGTTGTTGTCTAAAAACCACTAAAGCACATAAATGAGTCACATGGTTGCACTGGGTGACATGTTCTTTCCCTTGAGAACACACAGCATAATATATTTTGAGTCACTCCCACATACAGTGCCCTGCTGCTGTAAACAGAGCACAAAATGTGTATTAACCCACAGCTGAAAAAAGTCCCTAACGAATGCACTATTTACTCCAGTTTGAGTAACATTTGTTGCACTTCCCAGCTGTTTTAGAAAATGAATTAAAAATAAAATGTAAATTAAAGTATATATTTGTGACCTGTTCATAAGGATACTATTGTTGTTGTGGTCTTGAGATAAGATTTGTAGACAATAATATATTATTACCATGCTAGTGACCCTGGATCTTGGACAGGGGACCTTCGGTCTGAAGCCATCTGTCTCATCTCCATGACATGCTGTGTAGCTGTCAGACTGTCTCTCCTCCTCCTCCTCCTCTCTCTCTCCATCGCTGTCCATGGCCATGGTGTCCAGACTCAGTCTGGCAGCCCAGCACAGCAACACACACACACACACACACACACACACATTCACACCAGAGGTTAACCAAACAAAACTTTTGAGCGAGACACTTTATGACTGGTGTTTATTTTTGTGTTTGGCTTTTCACAGGGTATTTTGGTGCACTGTTCATGTTGTCGCCCTATAGCAGCCTTTACTGCATTATTTAAGAAGCGGCGAACAACCAACTAAACCACCAGAAACAGTTATGTCAGGTTTATAGCACATTTTAGTTTTTGAGAGTGATGCTGAAGCAAAAAGACTTTAGATATGACTTTAGACAAGTGCATTTTGAGTGTAATTATATGTAACCTTACGAGATTTCTCCCTCCAATTCTTTCATCCATCCATCTTACCTCCTCCCCAGGTTAATTGGGGACACAGGGACTCCCCAGCTGTGCCTCCGAGACGTTGACATGGATCTGACCAGAATAGGAAAGCTGTCCTGGTCTGGCTCTCCATCTAAATCCATACTGGGCTGCTCCTGTACTTCCTCTGATCCTTTTATTCCTTTAGCTGTTTCCATTGATCCCAAAAGTCCATTCAGATTAATTGTCAAACTAAGCCCCACTGCAGGGCCTGCAAGGTCACCACTGTCAATGATACAGCCTGGCAGTAATTTAGGACTAAGATGAGTGACCACAAAGTTGGGATGAGGTTCCTCTGCAGGGTGTATATAGACAGGGGATGATGGTGCATTTACCTGAGGGGACCGTGTGGTCAAAGAAGTATGTACAGGTTGGTTGATGTCAGGACGATCTGTGTTTAGAGACACCTGTAAGCCAACAGTTAAGGTTTTGCTCTCTGTTACTGTGGTTGCTGTGGATGCAGTAGACTGTGAAGCTGGTATCCCTCCCTCCAGGTCTTTAAAGTACTCAGAACCTCTGAGAGAAGAGCTGAGGCCCTGCAGGTCCTCCACGCTGCTGCTCACCTCCTCACACGGGCAGTCGTAATCACTGACTACTGAACACGCATCCTGCAGCTCAGAGAGGGAGGTAGGAAGACATTTTAAAAAAGAGAGGAGAGGAGGAAGGGGGTAGACGTGAAGAACAGAGAGGAGATGAACAAGATATTCTGTTCAGCTGTAATCCAAAATTCAAGTAACTCAAAAGAGGCTATAGTCATGCTAACGGCTCTGTGAGGCTGATAGTGCTAACACGCTAATCTTGTATAAAGTTGACCATGTTTGCCATCTTATTTAAGAAGGTTAGCAATAATTAGCACTAAACACAAAGTACAGCTGAGGTTGAATTATTGGACATTTGAAATTTGACTTTGTGATGAAAGGTCACAGGATCAAATTCATCACAATACATCCTCTGGGGATATGAATGTCTAAACCAAAATGTATCCATCCAATTGATTTGGATAAAACTAAATGTAAACGTTTTAATCTCTTGGTAGTGCTTAATGAGTCATGAGGATTTATTGACTGGGAACCATGAATGTCTACACAAAATTTCAATCCATCCAATAGTTGTTGAGATATTTTTGTCTGGGCCGACCGACTGACAGACATTACCATCCAGAGGCATGCCGTTAGAATTGTTAGAACACATTCAAAATACAAATTATCCAAAATAAGAACATAGAGTGTTACCTGGTCTTCAATGGCGCGACCAATAAAGACATTTTCAGCGATAGAGGCAGGGGATAGTGAGGAGGAAGATCCTGTCCCGCCGGGAGCCGGAGGCTGGACACTGAGTTGGGCACTGGCAGGCCCACAGGGCTGACTACATGGCTTGCATTCTGATGCTGAAAGAGAATTGATAATTGACTGTTTGTGAGTTACAAACATTTCCCCAAAACACAGTAACTTCACCATGAAGAGAAAAAAGGACGCAAACAAAAGGCAGAAATAGCTGATTTCAACAGTTGCACAACACCTGTGTAATAAATGTGAGTGTTTTTTGTGTATGATGAAGGAAAAGCTTAGTTTCAGCCCCTGCTCCAGCCTCTCACTGAAAGCTCCTTTACGTTTCCATTGCACAAACAGATTCCTTGATTCTCATGATGCCACAAACCACTGCAAGGGCTCGGTGAGCCAGCATTAGTCTCCATGTCAGTGGTGGAGAACTGGAGATTATTCCGTCACTGGGCTTTCAGGGGCCTGAGAGGCTGCTTGCCTGTGGTCAATAATATACTATAGTAAGTACATGCTATATGAAGATAATACACAGAAAAGAGTTCGGTATCACACATTTGAGGTAGAAAGTGCGTAATTGTAACATTTCTTGCATTTGACATGAATTAAAAACAAATGTGTCAGTGTCTCGTGGTGTCTGAAAAGTCTGTGAAGGCGTCTGAGTATGTCCTGTTCACTGTTAGGGTTTCAGCCACACCATGCCCATCTGAGGAGGGGAGAGCCAGGGCTACAACAGGTTACATAAGCCTCGTTTCATAAGGGACGCCTCCTGTGAACCTGAGCCTTAGCCTAAGCCAGCCTGGCTCCACAGGGGCTGACTCAATTCTCCTCGAATGGATTTGTCCTGTTTCTGTTCCCCCATGAAGTTCAATGCTCCACATGTTATTAGATGTGTGATTTCAGAAATGACGGAATGGTGAAAGAAAGGCTGAAAGTCTGTGAGTAGAGACTCTCTGTCTGTGAGTAGGAATGATAGGAATCGAATTAAGTTTCTCCTTTAAACCTGCAGTCATTTATATTTTCATAACAATCTTTGATGACCGTGTTAGAAATAAATATTCCCTATTTACACTTCCAACAGACGCAGAGCAACATTAGCATTCATTTGGAGTCTTGTTTCTGTTCACGTGATGAATGTAAGCTCAATATTCACTTTCCCTTTAGCTCTGCTTTTGGTCTGTTTAGCTGCTAAATTCTCCACTATGTTCACCAGCTAGCCGCTAACTGTCGGTCTGCTGTTTGGTGGTTGGCAGGTATCTTATCAAACATTTTTAACAAAAAAAACACAAGGTTTTTAAGAGTGGTGAGACTGAACAGTAAGTTTGCTAAGGCAAAAAAATGCTAAAATGCTACTTGGAGAAATTACTTTTTACAGTTTGATACGTTGTTAATATAAAAATATGAATTCTCACACTTCAACACATTCTTGGCGTAAACAATTCTCTGGAAGGTGATGAACGAAACAAAAATAAAGTATTAAAAAAAGAACATTATCACACTCATCATGTCATCGTTGACATCTAGACGGCATTAGCATTACACCTGTGTTTTTATTTATAAGGCCTTGCTATCTATGTTGCCAAGATATTTAAGTTCAAAACGTATGTCTTTGCTGACGTCGCTGGATAGATTTGCTTTAAAAGCAGCAAAACTGCAGCAAACTTGAAGTTTGAGACATTCATTCCACTTCATTGCTTTTCTTGTACATCATTTTAACAATATCTGTGAATGTTTGTAATTAAAGTGTCTCTGTGTGTGAGGGTTGTTTTGTGTGGCTCACTCTTGTTGTGATCCTATTGTATGCCTGCAGGAGAGAGCAGGAAACCTCGGGCAGAATTGTGCAGTGAGGTAAAATACAAAGAGGCCACACTGGGAGTCCTGCATCGTGTCCTGCTATAAACCAGCAGCATCCACTCCCCTCTTCAGCGCGACAGCCAGAGATGCTCTCACATAAACACACAGACAGACACACTGTAGATCTATTTTCTGCATTACTAAATCACTGGGCTGCAGGGATGGCAGTGTCCCCGCTGGAGGGAGAATTTGTTTGCGTCCAAATCCCACTCGTGTTAAGTGTAAACTTAGGCACTCGGCACAGACACTGGAGCGGCTGCTTGTAGTGCCGCTGCAGCCTTTTATGGTTGGCCTCTCATATCTGCTAATACACCACACAGGGATGAAACATCAGTGTGTGTGTGTGCGTGTGTGCGTGCTGAGGCGTGTGCGTCTCCATAATCGTTTTGGCAGTGTCATCACAGTCAGCTGTTTTCCCCACAGTTTGGCTCCACATAACAAAGGGTGGTCTGCTACTAAAACTAATATCTATCATTTATCATCATATTGACTATCATCAACTAATCAATTACATTAACACCTTGCCTGGAACTCCTTAAATTGTTACACTTAAAATGTACTCAGTGTGATACTATTTGCACTTTATGTTACTTATATGAATCAGTTTAATGTTGTTCCTCTTTCCTCTACATTGTAATATCACTACTGTAACTTCTGTTTGCTCTGTGACAAACAGCCTGTCTCGCATCTGTGTTGTTGCTCTTTCTGAGGTTTCTCACATTTTTTCCCCTGTTAGATAGTTTTTGTACATTTTTACCTTCCATATCGAGGGTCTAAGGATAGCGGGTGTCACGTGATGCACAGATTGTAAAGTCCTATCAGACGAAGTTTTGTTTTATGGCAATATAAATGAATACAAATGTACTTGGCTTGACAAGTGCCCTACAATAAATATGTGCAGGTGCAGGATTTAGTTAATTTATTCCTCAAAATGATTAAACAGTTTAGTATTTTGTTAAAACACAACTTTAAATCTATAGAAGTGGTTCTCTATAAGGTACGTGTATAAAGAATTTTATATGAGAAATGTTATTTTCATCGTGCCAAATGTAAATGACTAACTTGTGTGCCACAGTATGTTTGTGTTTAGTGAAAAGGAAGACAGTTGAGCAAATGTGACACAGGAAATGAGGGCACACGTTCACCACATACGTTTGCACAGCGACATGACAATCACAAGAGGAACTCGGGCATCATATGATGCGGTCAGTTGATTATTTATAATGTACATGGCGAGTTATAACAATGCACACAGATTTAGAAAAGGAATACTTTGTGTTTTCACACTGGTACAATAAACACTAAGTAAACACACACTCACGCCACAAGTTACCCAATTATAGAAACTACACGACAAGATAAAAATCACAAGTGTAACTCATCTGACATAAATATATTATTGACTACTTTGCCTGGAACAAAGTGTTTGGTTTAAGGTTACGGTGACCATTGAGTGCCTGGATGATTCCCCGACTGGTGTGTAAGTGTTATAAATCTGTGTGTGTGTGTGTGTGTGTGTGTGTGTGTGTGTGAGAGAGAGAGAGAGCGAGAGAGAGAGATGTTGTGTGCAGGTGAAAGCACAGAAGTTGTTAGATCTGAGGTTGAAGCACACATCAAAACAACTGTCATCTCACAGATCCTCTTTGATCAGAAATCCGCCTGACGACTGTTTCTAAAGCGCCGAGCTGCACAGACACCACAGTTGAAGCAAAATGGAGGAGTCCTACGCGGCTTCTGTATGTCTAGAAAGAAACGTCATGTTCCTCTGAAGATGACAGTGTGGGAACAGAGAGCATGAAAGCATTCGTTCTGCATGTTACAGAGAAAGCTATGAGAGACGAGTGAACAAAATATGAGTCTGTAAAGTTTATAAATGTCTCTTTTTTTCCCTCAGTGCATTTTTTTTACAATGAATAGATACAATGAATAGATACATAGTGGCATTTGTGCATTCTCGTTTATTATATAATGAATCACAATTAGAAATGACTCACTGAGCTTTGCACCAAATTCTCATCTGATACACTTCAACTGCCACACAACACAAACCTCAATCAAGTCAAAATGGTAAACAACAGCCAACACATCCTCCTAAGTTCACATCCAGTCAACGAGCTCTACTCGAGCAACGACAGCCCCCTACACTTTTCTCCAGTGTCACCCACTCTGTCTTCGCTCAGCCAACAAACCACCTTAAGTACAATCTAGATGTAAAACCAGAGTCCCACCGTACCTCTCTTGAAGGACCATCTCTTCATCCAGAGTTTGGAGAAGGAGGGCCAGGAGTGGTTAAGAGGAGAGTCCGCCATTGGGAGCAGCGCAGGGTGGGGGAGGCCAGCTGGATCTGGAGCTCGCTCACACTGGAGCTCCAGCACCCAGCGAGAGGAAGAGGTGGGGGAGAAAGAAAGAGAGGGAAGGGGAGGGGGCGAGGAGGGACGGAGGGAGAGGAGTTGAGAAAGAGAGAGAGGGAGAGAGAGAGAGAGAGAGAGGGAGAGGCAAGAGGCAAAAAGCTGCTGGTGGGAGATTACTGCGAGATAAAGCGCAGGAGAGCAGAAAAGGAGAAATAGTTACAGTTGGAAGAGAAGGTAGGAAGAGAAAAGGAGGCGTGGAAGTTTCTAGTTTCTAGATTCTGATAAAAAGTTAAGACTTAAAGTGGTGAAAAATAACAAAGTACATTTACTCAACTTCTGTACTTTAGTACAAATCTGAGGTATTTGTACTTTACTTGGGTGTTTCCATCTTTACCTATTTTATACTTCTACTTCACTACATTTTAGAAGGAATGGTACTTTTTACTCTACTACATTTATCTGACAGCTGCAGTTACTTTTCAAATCAAGGATTTATAATAAAAAAAAACACATGATAAGGTTATAAAATGCAAAACAAACTACTACTACTCTACTTGGGGCTCCTTGTCACAGGTTTTAAGTGTGTATGAGTTGTTAGCAGCTAATAGTGAACTTCTCCTACACTGTAAATTTAGTTAAAGGTGAAATTATCAATTATTTCAGAAAAAATGAAGATTAGACAGAACCCCCCCCCAATGCAAAAATGAATAAACATTTGTGTAGCAGAACTTTGATTTTTTCAGTTTTCTATCAAACGAATCATCTCACAGCTCTGACAAGAGACCAAGGAGGAGATCTTAAATGGGTGACACAGGAGTGCGCAGAGGAGTAAAGGGGGATATTGTGCATTTAATCTCTTTTAACATCTCAGTCAACATGCCTCGAAAAAACATATTGTACTAGTTTCAAGATGTATTGTTTTAAGGAAATAGGGCTGACACAGAAAAAGAGAAGGAAGTATATGCAATGAAAGTTTAGGGCAATGATACAGGCCATTGTTTTTCTTATTCTGAGTCACAGGGACATGAACCACCACATCCTCTGTGAAGATGTAAAGCTAGTGAAGTCTTTTAAAACGCTCAAAGAAAGTGTGCAGAAGACCGACCACTGTACTCTAACTGCTGCAGCTACTAGACACAGAGCCTGACAATTGTTGGGCTTCTTAATTTGCACAAGTGTAGCTACGGATGAGCGTCAAGTTCACCTCACTGCACATCAAGTGGAAAAGTCTCCTTACTTTCCCACAGACAGAGGAGGCAGAGCACTGGCACACAGGGGAGGCATACAGAAATGTATTCAACTGCAGAAAAACCCACCTCACATTTCAAAACTAAAATACTGAACCGGGCCCTCGCGTGCAGATCACTGCTTGAAGCTCAAAAAGAAGAAAAAGCGACATGAAATCTACTCACATTTGACGAGAGAGGTGTCTGTTCACCGAAACAAGCCAAAGAAGATGGTTTGAAATCCTTCAGGTCTGATTGTGTTCCGCGTGAACGTCGGGCTCGTTCTCACACTGACAACAGAGAGAGGCAGCCACAGGATCTCACCCCGGCTTCCTCTTTTTCTCATTCTGTGCAGCTGAGAAACAAGTGCAGCTGAATGCCCCCGCACATTTCACAGTTTCACACATGGCTGCTGCTTTAAAACATGTTGTAGCAGCTCACACACTCCATGGTGGTGCTATAGCATAAGTGCATGTACAGTTTTTAAGTTTTCTTTGGACAATTACCTATTGACAGCAAGCCTTTGTTCTGAACTCACAGACTCTTAAAAACATTGTTACTTTGTTAACAGCACAGCTGGATTTCATCATCTACTGGATTTGAACAAAACAACTAAAGGCATGCATTTTGGATTCAGTGCATGCACGCTGCCATCCCTGAGTTGGAACGTTATCTCGTGACTTTCATCAGTCTGATCTCTCAGCTCGTGTTCTGCGTCTTTGCGTTTTGCAGCGTTACGCTCCCCTGCACAGCCTTGCAGTGGTTACAGTCAGAGCAGAGCTTCATCAGAATCGCACCTCCACACGTGCTTCATTATCTGTCATTATTGAATTAGCTGCCTGGCCTGGTGTTTCCCCGATAAATACAATTCACAAGCAGTGAGGAGGGTAAGGGATTGCAATGAATGAAAAGGAACAGTTTCCAAGCCCCTAAGTGATTCTGCAATAAATATCACTGGTAATAAATATACAAATAAATATATATTGCATTCTGATTGGACAAGTTTGGCATTTACGTGTTGATGTCATTCTTTCTTTGTAACTTCTTCATGATGTAAAGCCCTAAACTTCTCTCTCCAATACTGTCAAGACTGGCCTCGAGCAAGTCATGTGATCTGATCATTTCATCAGCCGGCACGAATCAAGAGGTCTATGGCCGAACTTGTTAGTGAGGTGCAAGTGTGAGAAAAGAATAAGCAGGTGAGACCAACATAAATCTGAAATCATCTGACAGAGAAACAAAAGCAAGGCTGAAGATGTGACAAACAGTGGTGGAAGAAGTATTCTGAGCTTTTACTTAAGTAAAAATAGCAGCACCCCATTATGACGTTATAAGTTTTACTAAAGTAAAAGTAGGTAATTATTATTAGCAAAATGTACTTAAAAGTATAAAAAGTCCTTATTATGGAGCCCAATGGTCCTTGTCATTGTTATATTTGTATGTACGTATCATTGTCATTATATCATTAAATACTTTACACACTGTTGGGTAATTGTGTGTAAAGAAATTCACACTATATAGAGTCTACTTATATATATACAACCTGGTGTATATAATATATCCCGTAACTACAGTTGTCAAAGGAATGTAATGGAGTATAAAACAGAAATACTAAAGTACCTCAAAATTGAACTCAAGTAGAATACTTGGAAAATCTACTTTGTTGCTTTGAAAAAAACAACAAAGTTAACTCAACTTCCACGTAATTTCTTCTTTTTTTTTATCCAGAGCTTTCAACTGCATCTCAGTCTTCGTCAGTGACGTGACAACAATTATTCTGATGGCTGAAAGGTGACGGTTAAAGAAGTGCGAGAAGACGCATGTTCTCCAATAATTTTATTCATAATTTTAATATAAACAGTTAATTGTTGAATAATTTACACACAGCAAGATTTAAATTTTCATATCATTGCAACATTTTCTGTACATGTCACTACTTGGCTCTCCTTTGAAAACATAGAAAAAATAAATTGTCAAGCGTTCATTTAGTCATGGCACATTTTTGATCCTGTACAATATGCATGTATTTCTGTCTGTGTGTGTGTGTGTGTGTGTGTGTGTGAGTGAGTGTGTGTGTCAATATGTTGATATATGTGATACATAAAGATAATGGCACATTTGGATCCAGTGTGAGGGATGTAGCGATCTCTGTGGGTTTGCGGGTTTGGACTGTACATACACACATATACACCTGCTGTCTGCATACGCACCGATGTCTCAACATAATGTATACACAACATATTCCAAAATTAATACATCAGCATATTCATCGGCAATAAATGACATTAATAAAGAGGTATCCTGCAAGACTACACACAGCATTCTGGGGACCACCTATGTGCACTGAGGAGAGAAAGAGACTTGAAGGACACAGAGAGGAAGAGGAGGAGCAGCGATCAGAGACAACGAAAGCTGTGGTAAAGACTTCAACCGAGGACAACACAGACACAACTCCATTGATTTATACAATGTACAGCACAGGGAACAGGACAGAGATAAATATAAGGTATTGGTGTGTAAACTGGAGCAGACCACTGGACTGACAGATGACTCTTAAAACTTAAGAAGAGGCTGCTTTACAGCCGGTTAGCTTAGCTTTAGCACAGGGGAAACAGCTAGCCTGGCTTTGCCCAACGGTAACTAAATCTGCCTAGCAACACATCTAATGCTCCCTTATTAACATGTTTTAAAGTTTAAGGGGTTATTTGCCAGACTATTTCTTGGACAGGCCCCCGTTGCCAAGGCAACCATTGGAAACTCCAGGAAGTTACTGTTCCCAATAAACAGTCCACCACATAACCCCCTGTAAAACGTCAATTTGTCGTTTTTACACTTTGGTTTTAGACAAAATAAAGAAAATACAATCTGTAAATGTGTTACATTAAGAGGTGCTGGTTTCATCACCTTTGGACTGAGCCAGGCCCATTCCTATTCTTTCTGCTAAAGATGCATCTTAAGACCGGATGCAGCCTCATATTTTCCAAGCATCAATCTTCTAACTCTCGGCAGGAAGGCAAATTAAGCGTATTTCCCAAAATGTCTAACTATTCCTAGAACACCTCCAGCTTTACAGTCTAAACTTAAAGGCAGAATGAGTAGGATTTGTCGGTTGAGGTTTGGAAACACAACGTTCAAAGTTAGCCCCCCCCTTCCCAGCTCGTTTTTCCGGCAACGTGTCCGCCATTTTCGCAACTTCCTCTTGGATGCGTGCTTACGTTATTGTGGCTGTTTTGTTTTTTTTTGAAAAATCCTACTACTTCGGTCTTTAAAAATGTATGGTTGTTCAACCATCAGTGAAGTTTTCAGTTTTTAGCTTATTCAGGAATTTATCACTCGTGTTTCCTCTTCTTCAAAAGGATGTGCAGTGGTCTTTTCCAGTTTTTCACATAAAAAAAAAAGCACATTTGCAAACTAAACACACGTCTCTTGTCCGAAACAATTTCATACAACAACATCTGTGATAGGTGACATATTTGTGACACAAGAAAGGCTTTATGGGTGACATGCTGCTGTGGCTGGGTGGGGTGGTTGAAATGCATGACTTCTTGACGGCCAACATTCAGAACATGCATCGGATTAAGAGCAGGGTTCATTGCGAAACGTTTCAGGCCACATACTGTTTATGTCTTGTTACACAGGGTTAAGCCCTCAGACCGGAGTTGTGCTGCTCCTGTTAAATACATTGACAGACTCAACTCTGCTCTCGACTGTGAAGTGGGTTGTGTCAAGAAAAACAAAAAAAACAAAACAAAAAGGAAACAAAACATCTATCTTTTTAAATTTAGAAAAAAGTTATATACACATTGATAACAATGTTAAATTCATAATGTACAAGAGTAATAAAAGTTTACAGTCAAAAAAAGTAATTGTATTTGCCCTCCATACTTTGGCTAAAAAAAATAGAAATCAACATCTCTAAAATGTAATACTTTTTTCTTTTCTTTAAAACAAAACAATAATACATACAATGCTTTGTTCTCACCCTGCGCTGTTACTAGCATGCTCTGTCCAACCGCTTTTGAGGTCAGAGTTCAACAAAACAAACCTAAACTTCCCTAAAATCAAGTGCTTTCGTTTTTCAGGGGGCCTGCTGCTATTTACAGTTAAGAGCTTATTAATTATTATCAGTTCATTTCTTGAAAATCACGGAGCAACTGAAAGCATTTCCAATGGAAATCCCCAGTTGTGATGCAGTCACTTGCTGCTAATCATGGGTTTTTGCATGTGCTTTGGGGCGTCGGTGTCAAAACAGAAATCACTAATCTAAAAATCTGTAAGCATCAAATTATCAAACTATCCGCTGGTACAGATCATTTATGTTTCCATGCACAAAAAAAGCCAGAGCTTAGCAGAGTAGAGACACAAGTTCAATATTGTTTTTTTTTGTGGTAAAATTCATCAGAACAGTTTTCTCTGCAGTTACAACTACATGAACACAGGATGCATAAAAACCTAATTTGTTTTCATTTCATGTTTGGAGGTGGAAACATCCTCTTTAGGACTCCAGTCAGTGGTGGTTCTGCTCTGGCGGGGAAGGGACTGGGTGGGAGGGGGTCAGGTGGGCTGTTAGTCTGAGCAAGGTGCTATGGGTCGGGGCCCTGTTTGCTTTGCCACCCATGACCTGCAACGCTCCCATCCAACCGCTAGAGGGCAGTCCAGACCACGTCACAGAGAGAGGACAGTTATCTTCAAAGGGGCACAAAGAGTTCCGATTTTTCGAAAGGGTGTTTTGGGTTTTTGTTGTTGAAAACTTGTCCTTGGGCTTATCATCTCCATTTTGCAAGGATGCTGAGAACTTGAGCTTCAGTCAGAGTAGATAAAAAAAGGTAGGTAGGTAGCTCTTCTTCCTCCTCGTCCTCTTTATCGTCCAACAACAGAGCATCAGGCCGCCTCCCTGAGACGAAAAGTTACAATCTATATTTCATGTCTGTTAAGAGTTATTATGGCACACAGGATTGTCCCAGTCCAGCTTTTTTTTCCTTTACAGAGGAGGGAGGGGAGTCCTCCTCTCTAAAATGTTTCAACCAGCCCAGACATCAGTGTCCTCATCAGCCAAAACAGACCCAATCCATGGCATTGACAGAAAATAAAGGTCATTTCTTGATATTCACAGTAGAAAAAATATACATACAAAACAAAAAGTAGAACAGAGAAACAGACAAATAAACCGACAATGACGGGAGGAGACGTGGGACTTGAGCGCTCACTGTTTTGACCACAAAGAGACAGACTGAAGAAGAAGAAGAAGAGTAGGGCTTCCTGTCACACAACAGGTTTAGTCTAGATGTGATTTAAAAAAGCATGGGGGGGGGGCTGGGCTTGGTTAGCCTTGGCTGTAGGTGATCACAGATATGCACTGAGAGTCAAGAGACTTTCTTTTCTTTGTGACTCATACTAATGTCACATCCCCGGAAACCAGTAGAGCCGCTACTACATACAGTCCAGAGGATTGGTGTGTATGGAAAAAGGGGAATACACTCAATAAAGCTACGCTGCTTCTTCCAGCGCCCAGAGGAAACCTCTAAGTGGGTAGTTTTATAAACTGTAGTAACAATGACCAGGACAGACTGTCCATGAAGCCAATTTAGTGTCTGACGTTCCACATTTAATACATGCAAGGGGCGAAAAAAGAGAGGGATGATACCTGAATGCTTGTTCCTAAGCTCTACACGCCAATGAACAGGAAATTAGCTTTAAAATTGAGACATTTAACACAGAAAAGGGGCAACATGTGATGGGCCGTGCTCCCAACAATATCCCACATACTGCAGGGGTCGATGACAGCTTCCCCCCTGGGGCGCAAGAAGAAGAAGAGAAAACTGAGAAAACAAGTAGGCAGATTGGTTTAATACACCACAGGGGAAAGGAATTCATCATCAGTGATGGTAATGTATGAAAAAGTGATATTATTTTAAATGATGGGATATTGAGTGGCTGACAGGGATGATTTACGCTCTTTAGACCGATTCCTCCATATGCACTGAGGTAGACTCTGGCCAAACACAAATACGACAACAATTACTTACTAACTAATTAACTGACTAACTAACTAGCACTCCTGCTGCTGACCACCAGCTACTCCAGCTGTACAATAACAAACTAGGCTTTTACATCGCTCCACTCTCAAACATCTTAAAAATGCTCGACTAAAAAGCTAACTGTGTTCTTCTTGTACAATGACAATGATCATAATAAAATAAATATCTGGTATTTCAAAGATATGGGCACCATCTTAATTAAAAATTGCATATGCGTGTGAACACCACCACAAGATAAGCAACCTAGGTCGAGGTGGAGACAACAGCTATGTCCCACTTCCATACTACATACTAATTCTGACTGGGTTTTGAGTATGTAGTGTGTTTATACAGGGAGATTAAGTACACTCAAAGTACAAAGATGTACTAACTGCCAAAACAGTATACTATTAAGATGATTTAGTATCAGTATACAGTATGTGGAACTGCGACACAGCTAAGGTCCACCAATTTTCTGTCATGTACGCACAACTGACGGGCATCTGATTTTTTTTAATATACCTCTTTTTCGGCTTTTATTCTTCAAACTACGTCACAGATTATTTACAAAGTACAAAAGCCCAAGATTGTAACTCCTCAGAATAATTAGCTAAAATCTACATCATAACCTCAGGCGCCTCTGAGTGCCAATAAGCACAGACTCTGACCAATCCACAGTGACACTGCTAAAGCACTAGGTGAACAACAGTGTTCAAACCTTACGCTGGCAACAAGCTAAAAAACAATTTTTTTTTTAAACTGCCCCCGAAGACGACTTCTGCTTCTCCTCCAGCAACGAGCAAAGTTGTAACCCTACAAACACAAATGTAGATGCAGCTTCGATTTCTATGCGACTCCTGCCTCATGAGAAAGAAATACAGAGAGAGCAAAGAGGCCTGTGTGTGAATGTGTGTGTGTGTGTGTGTGTGTGTGTTTGTTACTAGCCAATATAACTAGCCTGGACGTGGCTCTGGGTTTGAGAAGGCACTGGTAAAATATGGAGGCAGCTTCTCTGCTTTCTCTGACTCTGATTCAGTGGGTTCTCATTGTTGACAGAAAGCTGCCAACACTTTGGCTATACTATAAGTGCTGAATGCTGTTCGGCCACCAGACTTGTATGTGTGTCCAGATAGAAAAAACAAACAAACCCATGTCTACTCGTCTGACGACTGTCACATCCCACGCCATCCACTGCTGTGGTTAGAGTGTGAGAGAAGCACGTACACGGAGGATCTGCTGTGAAACTCTGATGGCCTTTGGGCGCCGAATAAAGGTCATAGTGAATTAATGATCCTAAGAGACACAATGAGGGGGGATCAGCAATGAGGACCACTACGTGTTTTGTAACTTTGCGTAAGAGTACAGCTGACAGAAATGTTTCTGATTACTGGCAGCAGGGCGAACTTCAGATATCCGATTATTAGGATGGAAAAACAAGAAAGTCTTTCGTGTGTGTTCTGGATCAGATGGGGTGTGGTGATGGTATCAGCTCTGCCAGCAGGCGGGCAAAACAGGGGGGACGAGGTAACGAGCAGTTCCAACCAAATCCTGGAATGTCAGACCTGAGTGAAATAGCTGCTGCACATTGTGTTCTGAGAGAATGATAGGATTAACAACCACTCACACACACCCTCTCTCTCTCTCTCGCTCTCAGATACACTGAAAGATAGAGAGACTGCCCGTCTCTCCACTACCTGCTGTGTACTCTCAATACAGTTGGAACTTTCCGTATTTTTCTCCAGCCCTCCCACCACAAAACGTGGAAATTTCCAACAGCCTGATTTTGAGCAGCGAGTTCAGCAGCCAATGGGAAGCCTCAGGAAGACTGAGGAGGGTGAGGAGGTGCGGTGTGTGGTGCAGAGCAAACCTAACACAATGAGAGGGGACCTTCCATCAAACACTGAGGTCCTCAACTGTGCCAGATTTCAGGTCAGATGGGAACGCTACTGCTCTCAGATTTAAATTACTATAAAGATTCCTTTTGAAAAAGGGCCTCATCGTCCACAACACCAGCGCTCGTCTGGGAGCCGGTGTTAATTGCCCACCCTGCCCTGATCTAAGCAGCGCAGACACAACTGAAAAGCCATTACTGCTACACTCTCTAAACTCACTGACAGTTTAACGACGACTTGGATGACCAGCACAATCACGTGAAAGACAAACCTGTGATAACAGACACATAAAGACCTCGGCTCCAGCGTGATCCGACCAGAGAGAGACAGCAGACACAGAGACATACCAGGAGCACTTCCACCTAGAAAGACCTCATTCCCCTTTTATAAAGCTTTTTGTTTTGGTTATCACGTTTTCTTTAGGTTTTTCTTCGTTGTTGCTGTGGTAAAGTCCAAATATTGACAGCTCTCAGTGGGAACGAGGTTTATAGAAAAACATGATGCTGTGAGTCGACAATATTTCGGGGTTTTCTCCTTTCCCCATTCAGATGGAGAGAGAGTTCCCAAGGGGGGCTGGAGGTCTAAGACACAGAGAGCACTGATGGTAGATTAGTGTGATTTTTGGGGCTATAAAAATAAGAAAATTAAAAAACCCAGAAAGAAAAAACCTGGCAAAACAAAATACTAGCAAAGCTTCTGATGAAAAATATTACAAATATGAATATTTACAAAAACATCAAAATGTCATATATTATATATAAAATATTAGTAAATAAATACCAATATTCCATATATACTATATATATTATATATATTTATATATTTATATACCCACTAAAATATATCAAAGCAGCAGCTATTGGTCAGTCTGAGGAACTCTTTTGTCCAATTCTTAACTGTTTTAAATATCCTTCAGCCATATAGTGAGGACACAGAAATAAAACTGAGAAAGAAAAGAAGAAAAGAGAAGAGAAAACAACAATAAAAGCAAATAAATTAAAACTATTCACCAAACACCCAATGAATCTGTGTGTAGTTTGGAATTCTGCAGAACCAAGAAAAAAAACAAAAACAAAAGAAAACATTCCTCTAGGAAAAGATGTTTGTTCTAGGATCAAGTCTTTGCAAGTCATCCCACCGTTCCAAACTGATTAAGTCATTGTTCAAAAGGAAATTAGTATAATCACTGATAGACACTTCTCTTTGTTTATAGGCCACATACAAAAAGGCCACTATCTGAGTAACAAGATTTCATTCGGAGAGAAAAAAAACAAAAACAAAGCACAGAAATGTGGAAATGCAGATTGGTGGGGAGAAAAGGAGGGACAAGTCTTGAGTAGGTTGAGCATTAAGCAGCCTTCTTGGTTGTCTAAGGTTTTTTGTGTTCACAGTTTTTTTTTTCCACGTTTCCATCACAAGGAGTCCTGGAAACATGGCAATAGTGAAAAACAATAGATAGGTAATATGTTAATCAAAAGTCCGATGTATTGTGGAGGAAGTTAAAAAAGTGTTACACCACGTTTGCATCCCTTGCTTGCCTGTGTTCGGCAGCCACGAGGAAGAAAATAAAAAGTCCTGAGATCTGTGTCTTTTTTTTTTTTGAAGGGCTTCTCCAAGAATAAAAAAATCATTAGAAAATGATGAGAGGAACATTAAGGATACAGAAAAAAAAGAACTGGAAGAGAAGGAAGGATGGGAAGGGAAAGGGAAGGCGACAGGTTAAACGGGTTCTTTTAGGAAACAGGAAATGTTAGGAAGGGCTGGATCTGGGCAACGATAAGATTCGTCCGTTTTTCTTGCCACCGTTCATGTGTGTGTAGGGGACGTGCTCCTCATAGTTCCCCCTGAGGGCCACCGAGGGCCCGCTGTCCCTACCTAAGCTCTTCTCTCTTTGGGAGTAGGACGACGGGTCCAGGGGGATGCTCTCCATGTTTTCCAGGTCCAGGTCGAACTCCTCTGTCTCGGGGACTTTGTTCTCCTCGCTGTAGAAGAAGGAGACGTCCTGGAAAGACGGGTGCAGGTCCTCCCTCAGCATCTCGATGATCTCATGGAACATCGGCCGCATCTTGGGGTTGTACTGCCAACACATCTGCATTAGGCTGTGCCTGGACAGGGGTTAAAGAGATACAAAGCTTTAACCCTTAAATGCATACTCTTTATCTACTATATATATATATATATATATATATATATATATATATATAT
>JAVQJD010069605.1:0-14084 GCA_036023655.1 Nannoperca australis
CCACTATACACTACCTGTTCAGCACCAAACAGCAGGCAGGCACAGTTAGTGACTAGCAGGTTAACGTAAAGGAGCATTTAGCAGCTACAGATCCCGATATATTTCCCTCAGGAGTTGGAAATAAAAACCTGAGCTGTGAAGATACATATACATACATGGCGTGATAAACGGCAGTCAGCATCTGCACCATAAACTCGGGGTCCAGCAGCACGCGGTTGCACGGTTCCCTCCAAATCTTCTGCTGCTGACGGGGGAAGCCACATACACACAACCTGAGGAGGGAACACACGTACACAGTGGCATAAGTAAAGTAAGTAAAGTCATACAGCATCAGGCAACAACAAAGGGAGGAGGGTTTAGAAGGAAGGAAAAACAAGACAAAGGTTTAGGGATGGTCTACTGTTTGAATCAGAAGTTCCCTCTAACTGCTGCGGGCAACTAAAGGGAACATCAGTCACTTCCTGGGTAAACTAAACAGAGCTAAACAGAACTACTTTACAGTCATAGAGGTCAGGCAAGGTTAGACGACGGGTGTTCGGGGTCTGCACAGTGAGGCAAAACTCAAAGAATGAGCATTATTCTCGTGCTCTGAAATCTTCAGTCACAGTTTGCCGTCTGTCTAGACTGAGCTTGCTTCAGGCGTTGTCCCTCTGCTCACTCACAGTCGGGAAGTCTTCATATCCTGAATCGCTGCAGTGGAACAATCACTGGGCGGCAGCTCCACTACAGAGCGTCATAGAGCGAATTCCAGATTGATCCTTTCTCCTAGCTCCAGGGCATCTCAGTGTTTCCAAGACAAAACAGACTAAGGCAGGTATCCAGCTGTGATGCTTTCATCTGGCCAATCACAGACAACTGAGCCCTAATGAAATCGCACTTATCAAATCCTCCTGCAACGCGGACAGTCGGTATCGAGGTCAGTGAATGGCTACCAGGCAGAGGAGGAGTTTTTACGCTGGATTCAGGAAAGCAATAATGGAGGTAGAAGAGCAGAGGGTGGCCATTAATTGGGTACAGAAAGGACAAAACTGTGGGTGAAAAAACATACGCAAAAAAGACACATATGCTTTACGTGTTTTCCTCACCGTGAGCTCATTCTGCAGACTGACTGATAGGAAGATAAGGGCATGTAGACCACAGCAGAGTTGTAGCAGAGCATGAGGAAACACAGCACTTCAAACCTGCAACAACAAAACAGTCAGAATCAGGCACAGTACTACAGACTCTTATTAGGGTTTAATGAACTCAGTTACATCCAAAACAGCAACAATGTAATGATGTAAAAACTTAAGAATATCAGTTTTTATTTCAGCTTGTTCATTTTTAACATTCTATTCACCAATGTCTGTGACACAATTATGTAGTTGCTCAAGCAACGTATTAACTCTGAACTGTAAATGAGGGTTAGCAAGCTGCTTGTCTAAGTTAAGCTTGTTCTTTGTGAGCTACTGTACGCAGGTGCACAGCCTGTCAGTCAGTTTAAGGATGGTTACTGCAGTATGGCTGCAGTAACCATCCTTAAACTATCAACACTATAATTTAGATATAATGGGCAGCCCCGAAGGTCTAAAGCTGGAATTATGTTCCCCAGGCTGCATGTAGGTGAACTTGTTCGGATACGTTTACGTGGATGTTTCTTTAATACATTTACGCTTTTTTTGGGTCTCATCTTTGGACCCAAAGCAGCAGACAGATTGCAAATACTTGAAACGGGTGCGTTGTTTAGAGATCAATTTGTGTTTTTTTTAATGTTCCATTTACACCAAGCATGACAGTATCATAGATAACAGTTATTGTGGTGAAAGGGTGGTGTGATGGTATTGAAATGAGAGCTAAACAAAACTACCCACTTGAAATGATCAATTTTCAGATATCGGTATTCCTGTTTGGTATGTTTTAGAGTGTGTGTGTGTGTGTGTGTGTGTGTCTGTGTGTGTTGATGGAGAACAAACAGGAGGAGGCCCTCCAGTATAAGTTCCATAATTGACTCTGTGTGCAAGGGGGAGGTAAATGGCCTGGCTGTAGCTCATCAGTTGGAGTGAGCCGGCACTTCTCAGGAGCATTGGGCTTTCTTCTCATAAACACTTCTCAGGCCGAGCCACGCAAACGGATTTGAAGATAAGCTATGAGGTCTGGCCCTGCTGAGATCCATTCAGTATCTGTCCATCATAGCAGAGGGCCACGCTGCTCAACGCACAGGATGATCAGTGCCAGCTGCCTTTACATTATCAGCTCTGATAGTTCAGATGTCTCTGCGCATGTATCACTGTAAACATACACATGTATGAAGTGCCACTCTGCTCATTTCAATGCAGCAGCAGCCTATTTTCTGTCCAGCACGCTTCGTTACTATGCTAAGATTATCATTCATCAGCAGTAGCAGCGAACATTTGAGAGCCAAAAAAGCTTTCAGGCCTGCTGAGTCTGGCCAGAGGCGGCTGAATAAGAGTTGAGGTCTTTTTCATCTTATGGAGAAGGATGAGATGGGAGGATGTAAAAGTCCTAAAAAATTAAAATAAAAGAATGACAGGTGGTGCCACCTGTATTTACTGAAACGGCCTACAGCACAACAAACAAAAGTTTCACTCTGGTGACTTATTCAGTACGCTACACCTAGCACAATGTCTCTAAACTGATGTAATGTAATCCCTTTTGTGACGTCTGTACTGCGTCTCAAATGATTCCCTCTTTGTTAGCAGCTGGTGTAGTCAGAGTGGTACCTGTTCTGAGCTGTGAAGGTCTCTCTCTGAGGGTGGAGGCCGCTGTACACCACTCTGATCAGGTCATGTTGACAGAGAGCGCCCTCTGTCAATGCCATAGACCCCAGGCTAGAAGGCTACACACAAACACAAAAAAAGTTAATTAAACACTTGCCCACCATGTTGGCTTTAACAACATTGGCAGGGATGATACGATTCTAGCAGGCGCGCACAAGCTGCTGTGCCCTTCAAGCTGGTGATTGACAAACCGGCTGTGCTCAGATGGAAAACTGCTGTGATTAGTGTTCACATTTTATTACAGTGGAATGATAATACTGGACCTCTGCCAAACTCTCAGTCAGTTATTTCACACATTAAAAAGGATTTTAATACGTTAGGCATACGTTAGGCTAGGCTTAGAACGTCATCTACTAACTAAACCCATCAAGAGACCTGTTGAGTCAGGATCTTGGTGGCTCTTCCTACTACCATGATGGCTACATGGCCTCAAACCACAAATCATGGGTTCATCAGCAAATCATTTGATTTCTTTAGCCATTTTGTTTGCTTTTATACATTTTAAATAAAAAACGTGCCACTTTCTTCATTTTTTGGCAACAGGTAGGTACACAAATCTACAGTCAATCCAGAACAGACAGACAAATTCCTGGCATATATGGTTGAAATGGCAATCTTAAATCTTCACAGAAAGAGGAAGTGGCACAGGTGCTGACTGAAAAAGGGAACCAATGACTGAGTGCAATCTAAATGTATGTTCAAGTGAGAATATGTTACAGGGCCACTTCATTCTGATGGTGTGCAGAGCAAAATTCACCCCTACATTGAATTGATACTCTGTCCTATGTATCTAATTCAGAGCAGAGAAGGAGGGGAGGATGGATTAATTCAAAACGAGAGACTAGAGTGTATGCTAATGCTGCAGCCCTGGGGAGACAAGGCCACATGATGTGCAGAGCCATACTTCAGCCTAGGAAGCTTGTTGTGATTCACACATACACACTCACACGAACCCCCCACCCCGCCTCCATGCTTTCTTAATTTTCTCAGCATGGAGGAAAGAGCCTCTCAAGCTTGTAATTACATCGATAAATCTCCCTCAGCACACGCCACTCACTGTAGTCTCATCAACCCTCGCTAACACACACTAGCACCCACTGAGGGCCGTTATACTTTATGAAAATATACCGAATGCTCTTTGCTCTGCTTTGGGAACAGAAAAATAGTTTAAAAACAGGCCGACAAGACACACTGCTTCTTTCTGCCCTCAGTGAATGTTCCTAGGTCTGCATGCCCTGTTAAACACCTTGCTAATGAATTCCAGGTCAACAATAGTCAATGCTGTGCCCTGTTTTAGAAGTCAGGTCAGAAGTTGGAGAGGGTTGCACAAACCCGTTTAAAAAATGTAAAAAACACAAAATAAGAAAAGTGGCTCTAGCAGAGAGGGACTTAAGGTGGTGGTGTGCTTAAAACAAAATGACAACACATCATAGAGATGGTCACAATAAATCTGACACATTCAGTGAAGCTTTTGGTTGTACACACAAAGTGTGAAGCATTCTGACACCTTCACACACAGTGGAGACTAATGAAAATTTAATGAAAATGGACACTGAGGTGGTGTTATCTTCCAAATAGCCAAAGTCTATAAGGCTCCAACAATCAGTGGGGAGTAAAGGTTAAAGCATCAGAAGAGATAAGGGAGGGGGGGCTAAAAACATTGATAGGACAGACAGGAGCCCCACCTCATGATATATCGATGGTTTGGACAGAGATGGGATTGTGAAGGAGAGGAGCTTGCTGTTGCCGTCTTTGTCCACGATCTCCTGCAAAACCAAAGGGAGGGAGGAAGAGACAGAAAATTACAAGGGTTCATCTGGTCAACCCTGCGTCATTAAATCGATGGATAATAGCTTATTTAACAGTGAATGTCTGATTCAGATTCCCACATCCATAACTTAACCCAGTTAAGCCCTTCTCCGTGCACTGGAAAGCATTTAGCAGCATACGGTTAACAACTGACCATCCACTGTCCCTCACCTTGTTGAGCTATCGTAAGACCATTCTGCTTGTACATGTGATTGACTCCGACAGATTAAATGTCGATGCCGGCACCCTCACCACTCAATTTCAATTTCACACTGTGATACATAACACAAAGATGAATGCGTCCCTAAAAATGCCATTTCTAAAAGTAATGCCTGATTATCTCCATCAGTCACAATAATAATAAAGTAAGTTTGCAGAGACATAGAGCTGAGCATTTTTCATTTGGCAGAAAGCACTTGTTATTCCTACTTTCTTCTTTAAACCAATTATGTGCAGCTGAGGAGGATTCAAGTGGTGTGTAAGAGTTACCAATGCAATTGTTTTTAGTGCATGCGAGCATAGCAGGCATTAACTGATTGAGAGACAGAAATGTTTTATTTGAGTGTATAACGCTACTCAGTTTTATCTGTGTAATTGATGTCAGATGTGGAAGATGGAGGAGTTTTCCTTATATCATTAAATATGGATACATGTTCTTTGACTGCAACCATTCACATGTGCTAAACAAAGTGGTCAGATGTTGATTCTTCTGGCTGTGTGGGGCCACTGCAAGTAGATGAAAACAAAACAAACAACAAACCCCAGTTTATCCATCCTCCCGTCAAAGCATTCATAATCTAGGCTTTGGAATGTGGTACCAAAAAGGCTTTATCCCTTTTATCTCCCGTTCTCCCCGAGTGTACTGCTGGGTTCAGGCCTTGTCCTTCCCTTCACTGGCTAGCAGTATATCTCTGAATATCTGATGGCCCTGCTGAGAGCAAAGCGGTTTATCAGAGCTCACTTGTCAGTGACCATAGGTGAGAGGTCTATGAGCATGTACAGTATGTGTGTGTGTGTACGTATAGTGGTATAGACAGAGGAATAAATTATGCATAGCTGCGATGGCTGACATGGACCTCTTTCTATTGATATCTCTAGCTCTTAGCCCATTTCCCCAAGGGGGTTTTTCCTGGTGATGCAATCTATCCTGGGTCTATCCATTAACCAGGGAGGAAGAGGAGGTGGGGGGGGGGGGGCTTTCTCTGCAGATATTCTTTAATTTCAACATATATACAGCCAAACAATTGTTCCACATGTATTAGGTCCAAGAGATAATCAATGTTTTGGTCTTTTCCAAATCAGCAGTGTGGAGTCATTCACAGCTGTAAAAACAAATATCAGAAATGTAGCCTTTCCTCTAAAATGATCATATCTACTCTTATTCATCCATAATCGACCTGTAACAGATTTGCCTAAACTATTATGCAATACTCAAAATATGATACTGATGCTCCTAATGACTAATTTAAACGTGGCTAGAGTTCTGGACAGCTTTGTGGGCAAAACAAGGCCTTCTTTGTCAACTGAGTGATGTAGCAACATAACAGCCATCCTTGTGAGCCAATTAACACATCATGTGTTTGCTGAGTAAAGTTCAACTGCAGGCATTTACAGATGGTCATCCCTGCTGGCCATTTATGACCACAATGACAGTGATAACAATGTTGTGGTTCTGTATCAGGGTCAGTACGGGAGGCGGACACCTTCCTCACATTTAAAAGTAGGCTTAAGATTTTCCTCTTTGATAAAGCTTATAGTAGGGCCGACTCAGCTAAACCCTGCGCCACCCCTTCGTTATGCTGCAATAAGCCTAGACTGCTGGGAGACTTTCTATGATGCACTGAGCTCCTCTGTCCTCCTCTCCTTCTCCATCGGAACACACTCTTATCCCATTAATTCCTGTTACTAACGAGACTGCTTCCCTTTCCCGTAGTTGTGCACCGGTTCTCTCCTTCTGATGCTCTCTACAAGCATTTCTGCCTCCGGAGCTGTAGAGTCTGGATCTATGGTTGCAGGTCACCTGCTGCCCCGGTGTTCCTGCTCAACAGTCGGTGCTGCTATTAGTTATTGCTCTCATTATTAGTATTACTATTATAATATTGCCATTAGTATTCTTTTTATTAATATTACTACTGTATGTTCTCCTTTCTCCTGCTCTCTCTTTCCTGCTCCACCCCCTCGCCACTGTCGTATAGTGCTTGCTCATGATGGGAACTGTTGGGTCTCTGTAAATATAAAGAGTCGGTCTACAGCTGCTCTATATGGAAGTGCCTTGAGATAACCTTGTTTTGATATGGTGCTATATAAATAAAACTGAATTGAAATTGAATCGACATTCCTCAAGCTGTAGGGATTCAGAGTTTCTCTAAAGGACACTTCCCCAAGATTATGTTTGCTGTCACTTTTCATATAAAAAGGACAATTATCCATCAGGACAGTTGGGACAATTTTTTTTTTCTTATTCTTTATTGCCTATTCCTTTGCAGCATTTTATGCCACAGTTCCTTTTCTGCTAACACTTTGCAGTTGCTATTTTGCATTCCACCATATGGAGACTTTGAATTGGGGATGACAAATGGCACACATAAATATATCTCACAGCTAGCATGTTCAGAATAAATTGCACCACGTGTATAGCTTCTATAAGGTCTTGCCCCACTAAACCCACGAGGGCTGACACCCACCAGGTTATAGATGCCCAGAAGGAGGGCCTCGATGCACCCATTGCTCTGGCGATCCCTGCTGGCCGTGACGCGCAGATATACCCACACCAGCTCAGGTAGGAACTGCAAGGTGAAGCGGCGCAAGCGGTCTTCAGAGCTCCGGTACAGCTCGAACAGTTGGTGGCACACAGGTTCAAGCAGCTGTATTGGGCGACATAAGCAAATACAAATAAGTACAGGTCAAGTGGAAATACAGTATGGTTGATGGGTTGGAATTTTAGGATTATAATGAAAAAAACAGACATCTCTGACTCCGTCTCAACAGCAACCTTTCTGAATAGCCATCAAAAATAGCTTGAGACCAAATCTTTGCTTCACAGGTCTTATTTCAAAACATGAATGAATGTCATCCTGACTATAACACGATGAGATGGACAGATGGAGGGAAAGTTTTGCTGCCGGTCAATAGTGTGTGTAGGAGCAGAGGGGATAAATCACTACAATGAAAGTCTGGTCAGATGTAGTCTCAGGGGAGCCAGATGAGCCAATGTGTTTACACTATCCAGGGGTCAGTGAAGTGAGTGCCCACACAGCACTTCTGTGTAAGAGTGTGTGTGTGTGTGTGTGGGGGCGGGTGTTGTACTGTGAATGACCCTGAAATAAGCGGCAACTCATTAATGAACTTGGCAGGGCATTTGGCCATCCATGTCATCGGCAATAAACACGCAACAGTCAAGCACACTTTCTATCGCGCACACACACTCTCCTGGATCGCTTGTCTGATCATTAATAGGAGTGCAGCCAGACTCACAACACTAATAGAATTTAAATCCCTGGTTGCCTGACACCCTATTTCGACCATGAAAGAGCGGGGGAAAAGAGGGGGAAAGAATTGGAGGAAACTACTGTATCATTAAAGTGAAATTAAAGTCTTGTCTCATTGAGTTCCTCAGGCCTTTGTGGTTCAGGTTCATAGGCCATTAGATTTAGAGAAAATACTGGTTTAGCCTTGCTGGTACAGAAGACAATCTGTGCATTAAAAAAGTGTGCTGTGGCACACCTAATAATAAACCAAGTCTGTGTATATACAGGATCTGTGTTTGCATCTCTGACTGCATGTAGTTTTTTCTGCAGATGTTCCAGTCTGTCAGAGTGCGGTGTGTGTGTGTGTGTGTGTGTGTGTGTGTGTGTGTGTGTGTGTGTGTGTGTGTGTGTAGGGAACACTGTCATCTTAGTGGTAACATGGCTGGACACTGCCACTGTGCACGTCCATCATACTCTCCCAGACTGCAGTGTGCCTGTGTTTTAGCGTGCACGATTAGCCCGTAGCCCACAGTGTGTCAGTTTCTTGCTGCCAACTGAGACTACATCATGTGAGTCACAAGCAGCACATTTCCTTGAGCCAAAAACAGCCATACTTGGGACTCTCTTTTTGTGTGTGTGCCCTCTGTGTGTCACCTCATTGTTGGGGTCCTGGATGACTCTGTAGAGTGCTGGCACCAGGAACTTCTTAAGGTGAAGGCTGCCGGCGTAGCTGGGGATACGGGTTTCTGGTAAGGACTGGAGATAGGAAAAAGAAACGTTTGCTGTGCAATTGCACACATTTTTTACATTTCACTTCACTTCAGACTAGAGGTCTAACACATAAATAAGTCGTATGCATAATTTTCCCTTGCACCCCTCCAAATAGTCACCAACATTGTATGCATGGGAAACAGCACTTTCAAAATAAAGAACATTAAGAGCAGTTGGAATTTAATGTCAGGGGACAAATGTTGACAATTTTATGTTCAGATATTTCCTGCTTAGCTACAGTAGTGTCTAAACGCAGGACAATTATTAAATATCAACCACTAAAATGGATTTCACAGATGGCCCCTTACAATTTAAAGACCAGGCCTCCTCTCAGGACTGTGTCGGCCTGTACAAACTGCAGTTGATTTCCCTCAATCATCTCCCTCATCATTTTGTTGATTTTGTTGCACCTGTTACGGCAGGACAACTTACACCGTCATTATCAGCTGTGTCAGAAATCACTCCCTTGTTTAGTCATTCACCTATCCCTATCTAATAAACAGCCAATAGGGACACTTGCTAGTCATCATCATTGTGCGTCATCACAGACAGGTGTTGAGCCACATGAATGTGCAACGCATTTCATTGAGAGATTGTTAGAAGAAAAAAAAGAGCACATGCTGTGTGTGGATGTTTTTGTTCCATTGTTGACGGCACAAAATTTACACCTAAAATGGAAATTGTAAAAATAAAAATTGCCCTATATAGCAAATAAGGAGTGATTTCAAATATAGACAGCAAATCGTATTGGTCCATAGAGTTTGGCAACATCACGTAATTCCAAGCAAAGTTCCACACAACTTCAACCTGACAAAAGGTCTAATCAACCAGATTGAAAACACCTGTGTGGGTGTGCGTTTCAACAATTGTTCAGAAATAAATCCATCATAAACAGGCGGATAGACCAATTTCTCTACTTGCAGCTGCTCAAATAATCCATCTTTTTGGTCTGCTGGAAACTTCATTCCCTTTTATTACTCTCCCTCTCCCCTAGATGTATGACCCACACTGGAATGGCATAAATTCAACCCTTTATGCCTGTTTCACAGTAGGAAAAGCACGTGTTACTAATACCATTAAGGATGGCTCTGTTCTATTCAGGTGTCCCATTAAGTCATGGCAGTGTGACAGCATGAACAATACCAGGACCCTGAAACTGAAGCAGCTAAATGGAATTTAGCCATCGTTAATTGTATTATTTACACCTGTGCTTTTCCTACTGTGCCGTGTTAAGATGCCTTTATGACAAAGGCCTGGTCTCTTAGGTAGTGTTCAAAAGCATTCTGGGAAATGTGGATACTTCACTGACTGGGCCAGTCAAACGAGGCAGGTTAAGTGAAAGTGGATACAATAATGACAAGAAATCACAGAAGGCAATGAGCGTTGTCACGCAGTGATGATATCTGACAGGGTTACGATATCCTGGGGTGACATTCTTTAAATGGTCAAGATGGTGTGTTAGTCTGTAGATGACAGAAGGCAGAGGCATCTTCTCGGCACAGACTAAATATGGTCATTTTGAGGACAGAACACAATGTGCCCGGTCTGCAACGCTCACACAATGAGTCACACCAATCTATTTCTTTCGCTATTCGTTATATCCCCTTTTTTCTCCCTCTCTCGCAATTTTGCTCTCCTTTTTTTTTGACTCGTCTTCCTGTTGCACTCCAGAGGTCGCAAACAGATCATTTCAAATACTTAATTACAGTTGCAATTTCAGGACATCTCAGACTCAACAGGCTCAGGTCAGCTTTCATGAGTCTGACCTGTATGTTGTCATGTTTACCCTGATGTTTACCCCAGCTGCGTTAGGTTCAGCTGTCCTATCTCCACACTTCTTCAAGCAGCCACATTTCCAATATTGCTTACAGTTGTTTTTCTGGCATATTCTGGGTTTTAAAAACACCCTGAATTTACATTTGCAGCTGATTGATTGGTAAAGTAACATTTTGTGGGTGTACTTCACTTGGTTCATGGAATGTATTCAGCATGTTCCTTCTCCTGTTTCACAGACTTGGAAGCAAATGTGACAAACAAACAAGAAAAACTAGTTAAGTGCCTCAAGCCAAAGTCAATACCTAAATAAAGACATCTTTAAATACAGTACTGAGCTCTAAGGTTTTCTTTAGAGGAATTAACAACATTTGTAATACTGTTAAGTCCATCGTAATACTTTTAAGAGGAACACTCAGTCCAACTTACTGCTGTAGTAATCATCTTTTCAAATACAACTTTGATTCTTTTAACTTGACTGTAGTTTCACACACTTTTTCAGACAAAGTTCAAGCAATTCACTGTAGGCCTTGAGTTACAAAAAAGTGTATGTTAGTCCAAGGAGTATGCCTTTTAATGCTAATATCAGTTACCTGAAAATACAACAAAGCTTAAATCTATATTTGAATTGTCAAATTAGCTCTATGTAATCCTTACAGACTTGGTTTTGTTTCACATTACACGTTACAGCGAGGTAAAAATAAATACTTGCAGTTTTTGAAAGATCTCAGAGTACAGAAAATAAGGGGTTAATGAGATCTGAATGGCTGCCTGCGTGTTTAAAGCCCATTCATACCATACCACACATGCATGCATACAAGCAAAAACAAGTTTCAGTGAGAGAATGATGATACCGATGAATGTAAAATATGTCTCACTGATTACATCAAAGTGTATCTGTTCTGTGAGATGCATGACAAACAAACGCTTCAGGTACAGGTACTATAAGTTTAAGAAGACATCTTGTTGTTTGAAATCATGGTTCTATGCACTTTATGTAAAGCTCTTATTTGGAAGTCACTTTGGATAAAAGCGTCTGCTAAATGCCTAAATGTAATGTATTGTACAGTTTGTGTGTTGAGCTTGAAGTAGAAACAATCAGCTTACACTGATGAAGTAGAGCTTAAATGTCCTAAAATGGCCACACTTCTTACTTGCATTCACTAAATCTAATTACAATCTACAAGGACTGAAATGTGAAGAGGTGACATGCACAAACTTGCATGCTCAACCCCCTTTCATCAGTTGTTACACCCAGTTTGTGGTTTCTCTGGAAGAATGCCTCCAAATATATGTCCTCCAGGAGAACATTTCATTGACATGAGTCATGACAGGGAGCAGAGGAGATGAGTTAATTTACCTTGAATTCTGAGAGCCATTCTTCGACAACACCGCGCTCTGAACCCAGCATCTTCCTCAGAGACCCCCCCTCAGCTGCCTGGTGGACAGAAACACAGAGGACAGAGGGAGAGAGGAGGAGATACGGGTGTTGGCAGAGGTGAGGAGAAGCAAAGCAAATGGTTAGTTAGAGAAAAAGAACGGGGAGAAAGCAGGAGAGAGCGTTGAGTACTTATTCAAATTCAATGATGAAGGACAATATCAGTGCTTTTCTATGTTTGAGCCCATTTTCCATTTTCAAAGTACATGCACTTCATATTACTACAATTTTCCAAATTATACATTTTTTAAAGCATTGTAAAATATTTTTCCCTACTAAATAGGCAGCCATTTTGAAAATAAAGGAAACTAAATTCATTGAGGTGGATCATCCGATTAAAGTCTTGCAAGTTTGAATGAATACAAACTATTTCCTGCTTATACAACAGTAATCAGTAATCTGACAAACTATTGTGTGCTTCGGAAAGTGGTCATAGTAAATGTTTTACAGAGTGTACAAACGTCCCTTTTACACCTCTGAGTGTGGAAGCCATGATCCTGGCCACACTGTTATGTAAAGTGACCTCACCTGTCACCATGGATAAGTGACAACATGAACATGAACCACAACAGGCATATGGGCCTTTACTTGACAGATTTTAGGCCAAGCTCAAGTCTATGTGCATTCTTATGAAATCGTATAAAAAACAGACAACACCTCACAGGGCAGCTAAACTCAGATCTAACTAGCAATGATGCTAAAACCAAAGCATTGCAAAAATCCCCCCCAAAAAAAGCACACTTAAATTTAAAATTCATTGAAAAATGATTGCTAATATTTTTTATACTTTGCAATGACAGAAAGCTATATATCTGAATTCCCTAAATGTGAATGCATACTTATTCATAATACATGGAGAGAGATGAGATATGAAAGGACAGCTAGTCCTTAGTTTTTCTCAAACATATTCTGACCTCGGGCTACAGCCACACTCTTATCCCTGCTCTTGTTGTCTGTATTCAAATGAACTTCAGCAAACTGCCCTAAAATGAAAAGCCATTTCTCCTTCAGATTTCATCCCATGGAAAAGACATTTCCATGTATTATCCCACAAAAAGGCTAGCTATGAAGGAGACATGTATCTCAGCAAGTGTGTGTGTAAATTGGTAGATTGGTAGAATGGGAGGTGGAACAGTCACCGATTCCAGTGAGGGAGAGTTTGGATACAGACGGTAGGTGACGTTGCAAGAGACACAGTTTGCCAAACTGTCGAAATGACAGAGATGCACAATGCTTATGTAAAGTTATAGTCATGATTGAGCTACCATTGTTGGCCTTCAACATAGCCAATAGCACACCATATAAAGTAACAACAACATGCTCTCTGCAAGAAAAAAAAAGAAAAGAATAAAAAATACAGGCTTTAGTGTTGAGTAACCTATAACCATCAACGTTGACATAATTGTAAAGTTAAAAAGACATTAAAGAAAAAGGATCTTGAATGGCAAAGCAACCAAACCTGATGTATGCTTTGCCAGTTGTGTGTAGTTCATACAGCTTCCAGATGAAATATTAGCCTACAGGTACAAATACATGCCAATCCAGTGTAAAAACCCAATAAATGTGTTTTGGACGCGAGTTTGGTTTCTTACTTATGTCACCTGTGTTTATCTGAGCCTTTGCCCTTACAAAAACTTTCATAATCTTGTTGTGGTTTTGACTTGATGGGATTAGGGATTAGGACTAAGTCAATATATTCACATTTCAAAGGGCGAAGATCCCACTTAACATTTCAAGCAACAGCCTCAGCTGTGTGCCTGTAAGGTGTTCCTCTGCAGCCAGCACGCTGATTGTGCTATTTTCACGCTTCAAGATAATTCCCTCAGTCTTAGCTTTTTATCAATTTATATATTTTTTAATTATAAATCCAGATCCCGAATGCAGCAGCGCGCTGATCTTCAACGTACCGAGGTTCACCCACGTCACCCCCCTCTTCATCTCCCTTCACTGGCTACCCATCGCTGCTCGGATCAGATTCAAGACCCTGGTACTGGCCTTCCAAGCGGTGAACTGGACTGCACCAACCTACATCCAGACCCTCCTCCAGCC
>JAVQJD010069609.1:0-13047 GCA_036023655.1 Nannoperca australis
AGCCAAGTATACCATAGTGTGTTCTCATACACAATAAAAGAACAGCGTTCTTTTGAAAACCTCGTCTCGTGAGTCGTGCTTTTGGGTCCAGTCCTTCGTTCCACCAGTCGTGACAGGAATCATGTTTCCCTTTCCACACTCACCACCCACCTTTCAAGCCTATTTCTATTTTACTGTGCTCCTGTCACACTTGACATACTTGATGGTCTATAAGGCAGACGTGGGCTCTAAAAGTATTTGATTTTAATATTTTTTTGTTAAAAATTCTTTGAATTAAAATTTTCAGTTAAGATTTTTATCATTTGCAGCCAGGATTTGAAATGGAAGTAATTATGTAAATTGGTGTGTAGAATATTGGGGAATATTTTCTCTTAACCAGAAAGAAAGCAGAGCAAAGTACATTATTACAAATATACAATTTTTTTATTTGCACCAAAGACTGCAATTAAACACCCATGATACTGATGTGTTTCTCAGCAGTTCAAGGATGTCACACCTGAGTTCTTGTAATCAATTACTGGGTTAGTTGTAGTTTTTTGTGTTTTGTAATGAGTTGAAATCAGGGGCTTACATTTGGCCACGCCTATAGAGAAATGGATCATGCGTTATATATCTTATAGATGAAAACTGTTGATGGGGGAAAATGTCAAGTGTTGAGAAAAGAAAGAACCCAACCGCTGTCAAAGATGACACACATCAAAGCTTTCACATTCACTACGGAAGTAATGGTGTAAAATGCTTTTGGTCCATTATATTTGTCTGCTTCTCTCAGAGCAGAGCAGCCCTGTGGGACATGCCCTCAAAGACGAAGCAGGAGACAGCACCCACTGCTCCTCCTGAAGCAGATATTTTTCCTCACCAAGACCTTGGATTCAGTTCCAAAGCATCTCTACAGGCCTGCGCATCCTAATGGATATCCTACGGTGTTTAACAAGCACTGAAAAAGTGTGGAGGGAAGGTATGCTGGAACAGAGAACCATTACTTTTCCTCCTTGAAAAGTCCTCAGAAGAAAAATCACAGGAACTTATTCAGTTGCACCGGGTGGTAGCTCTTTGTGTTTGATTCCATTGTTCTTGACATTTCCACAGGCCCCTTTCTGCAACTCTAAAAGTACATTTTGTAGTCATAGAAGATATAACAATAATAATATTCTTCAAATCCATGTAAAAAACGTTTCTATTTTCCACTAGCTGTGTCTAAGGGCGTTTTCACACCTAACCTGTTTGTTTCAGTTAGGTTTGGTTTGTTTGCCCGGTTAGTGCAGCTCATTTGGGCAGATGTAAAAACAGTAATTGCACTTGGGTGCGGACCAGACCCGCACATAGCAAGCTTAGGGGCAAGATATTTTACTCAAGAGTTAGTGGAAACAAAGCAGAGCTGTTATAGAGACTGAATATTAGACTGACATTCATCAGCAGGCCCTGAAACACAACTCCAAATGAATGTTAATGCTGTGTCGTGTCTGTTGGGTGTGAAAATATGCAATTGTTGGCTAACACTTGCCATATCAACTTTATGCAATGAAAATATGGTAATTCCCCCAAGTGGCCAACACAAAATCTATGAATGGAGCTTTAAAGAAATGTTTTCATGTCTTAAGAAAAAATAAGTCTCTTTTTCCAGACTGTAACAACTAGATAATGAAAAACATGTTTATGGATAACTCTCTGATTTAATACAGGCACATTTCCTTGTCTGCAGGGGCCTAATGTGTATAATATAATTCTCTTTAATGGTTGTCCATTGTTATAATGTCATAACATGAAGGAATTAAACATAAGTATTATATCTTTTCCTACCACATGCTCCTCTATCCCTTTTTATATGCTTTCCATGATTATACCAGTCAATAGACCTGACAGGAAAAACACAGTTTTGACAACGGCAGTGAAGATGGGGTCTCCCTCATTAGTGTGCATCTGGTGGCACTTGCTAAGCTCAGTGCAGAGCATGGGATGACCCATATTCCTGCCCTGTTATCTCTGATTGCTGCACTGTGGCAGAGAATTGATTGTTTTCAGCCACCGTGCCACGCTTGAAGTGTGGTGGGAAAAGTGAAGGCTAACATTTGACTTTCAAATGAGCCTGGCAGAGCTAAACTTGGAAGCCACATGTAGGGAGACTATTCTTGAACATTGGAAACAGAAGAGATAGACGAGGTTGAAAGGACCAACAAAGATGCGAAACAAGAGAACAACCATGAGTGAGGGCCCGATAAACTTTCATGTTGTGAGTAAACACACAAGTGGAAGTCATGCTCTGTAAAATAAAGTTATTGCAGGCGCTGCATATGTTTTAATCTAATGTGTGTCATTCAGCTTTCTGCCAAGGCGCTGTTCTATTTGTGGTCAGTGTGGAGGGGAACAGTTAATTATTATGCATAAAAGTGTGTCAGCATTCAGTGTGTCACCATCAAAAACAGATAGTGAGGGTGAACATCTGCTGGGACATGTTTGAAGTAATTTATAGTAAAGTAGTTCAGATGTCACACTGAAGCATTGTCAAGTGTTCTCTCAGTTTAGTTTTAGTAAGTGACAAATAACCCTCAGTGTTGGCACACCCTGAGAACATTTAACGAGTGAGAGCGTATCAACAGGCAATCATCAGATCTATTTTAAAACAGTGAGGGAAAATGAATATTCAAACAGTGGAAGATTATTGTGTCACACTGTTAAATAAAACTTTTGATTTAACTTTTGCTAAGTGTGTCAAGTGCTGTGTGAATGAGAATATTATAATTTAATTAACATCAAAGATTAGCGAGACTGCTACACAGCAACCACCAGATAAATATGCACTTTATTGCTTATATAATGCAAAGAGTTTTTTCAGTGGCCATAGTTGTTATGCCACCGTCACATCAGGGGATGACCTTATATCAGACTTTATAACATTTGTTAATGAAGTAATGTGCCACCCATCTGTGAGTAAATGAAATATTTATTGCTTTAGCACATCAAGAAGTCTTCAACATTTCTTTCTCATAACAGTTTCCAATTTGCAAATGGAATTTTTCAAGCTCATTACAAGGAATAAAAACACAATATTCTGGCATGTGCAGCAGGTGGCAAGACAACAACCTGCAGAACATTTATATATTTACTGACATTATCTTCCTGAAACTCTGATGTCAATGTGTTTTTCCCAGCCTAGAAAATCCATTTATGTTGGACAAATCTGCAGCACACGATTTCGGTCTAATGCAAACAGAGCCAATGCTCAGCTGAAGGTAAGGATGTAAGCAGTTGTTGTACCTTTCACTATCCAACACTTGATGTTTTTTTTGCTGTGGTCTTTTCTATCCCTAAAATAGTTGCCATGCATAGTTATTGTAGAAAAAATGGATTTTATAAACACTCACATTGGACATTAAACAAGAAAAAGGCTCTAGCTATCCAAATGCGTTTGGATCACAGATGTTAAATTAATCCTCAAATCCACATCTAACCTACCTGCTTGCATCCATTTAAATATTTGAATATCTTAGAATAAAATAATAACAATTAAATATATTGATAAAATGAATGGCTCATCCTCAAAATGTGGCTATTGATATTACAGTCATACCACCAACTATGGCTGGCATGTGTCATTCCTTCATTCATTCATTCTCATTTGGCCATATATCTGCCTTAATATTATGCCAGAGGTAGAACCAAGTCATTGTTTTGCAAGTCACAAGTAAGTCTCAGTTCTTGGCACTCAAGGCCCAGGTCAAGACAGACAGGTCCCAAGTCAAGTCCCAAGTCCTAGACTTTGAGTTGCGAGTCCTAAACAAGTCATTATGTGCTCTTCACCAAATCTATTGCCATTTTAACAATATAATAATAATGTTACCTTGAAACTAATCATGAATGTTTTTTTAAATGTGTATTTATTTGTTAAAGTGCAACTAAACTTAATCATAAAGAAAGTAGTGCAATAATTACACTTTCATAGAATACAGCACTATTAACCAGTACCACAACAGAATTAATTTTGTATGTTTCTGTCATGTGACTAGTGTCCACACCTCTGTATTAAACTATATAAATACTGCAGACTGCTGAGCCCAGTGTCTTTTCTCTGTATGGGGACCACTGTGAGTTACAGAAGACAAGGTCGTGTCAGCAGGCTTTTGAGAAGCATTAACGTACATGCTGCTACTATGAAATGTACAATGGGCACACATTTTGCTTGGCATCACCATTAGCTGATGCTATAACAATGAGCCAGTCTTCCATGGGGTCCACACCTGATATACAATACACATCACATCACATGATGAACATAAATTACATTAATATACATACAATTATCAGTATACACTAAACAGTGTGCACACATACATAAAAATCAATACATAGATGATATTAGAATGTATGTACACGCATCTGCTCTGGTCATGCATCTGCTTAGTAGTCTCTCTGAAATAACTTGTGATTGGCTAGTCTCCTATCACGGGCTAGACTTTCTAAAGCCTGAAAACAGAGCCAAGAGGAGGGGCTGAAGTGGAGGTTTGCTCTCAGACCACTTGAATTCCAATATGCTGCATAGTTAGTATAAAATGTTTGCTCAATGGTGCCAAAAGATAACTGCCTACCCAACCTTCAAGGACTATGCCTTTGTCCACCTGTTGTATGGGTTCATCAGACATGGATCCCTCCAGATTAGGCTTAGAAACTGAATTTGTCTCATGACAATACTTTTAGTAGATGATCAAGGAAGAATGCAGGCAGAATCCAAGACTCAAATTAAAACAGCTTTCACTCATCTATGTTTGATGATTATTTCAGAATCATTATAAACACTCATACAACTGATACAATTGTATCAGCTCATTTGAGACAGCATAGAAACCTCATCTCCCTTTTTCAATATCACCAGAAATATGAAAAACACTCCAGGATAAATATATTCCCTGCTCGTCATCAGAAAGGGAATATTAAATGCTGTTTTCCAGACATACTGGTGAGAATGGGGCCCTTAAACCTAATATCTGAAGCTTTGACCCTCATCACTGCACCTAGTAGACAAGCTTTTAAACTTGAGTCATTTCACCAGTTCACTATGTCAGATGAACTCCACCGAATGGCAGGGGCAGGTGATTTGGTGCTTGTATACAATACAGACCCAGAAGTGATATGACCGAGGCACTAGAGAGAGAGCGCACTCAAATCACCAACCAGCATCCCTGTGAGAAAAGGGGCCAATTTCCTCCAAGAGTGCTTGGCCCTTCTGCCAAGTGTCAAGCGTGGAGATGAGACAACTCCAGGACTGCCTAAGATCTCTGATAAGCCAGGATGCGAGGATGAGGAAAACAATAAACAATACTGGAGGAAAGATTTTCCAGGTACATGGCACAGTAAGTGGTTGTCAAAGCAACAACCAATGAAATTCAAGGAGAACCACTAGCAGCTCTGACACAGTCTGTTTTGCTTCATCAAAGATTGATGCATACAGGTTGCAATGAAGAAATTATATCAACATTAAATAGGGACATGGTCATGGCAATACTATACATACAATATGATTGGACATATGTGAGTGAGATATAATGAGTCTTAAGTCTGAATTTAAATGTCAGAGTAAGGACAGACTTATTAATCGTAGGCAGAATAAAAAAGACCAGTTGCAGCATCTCAGAATGTGACATGTAATAGGCACTTTTCCCAGGAGATGTTTTGACTTGTGATACAAGTCAAGTTTACATCCAAATGTAGTGAAAAATGTGTGTTTCCATCCACTAACGCTATGTGAATATTAGACTTTAAGTGCCTCAAGATAAACAGTTGGTGGTGATAATTCTCCAATCAGGTACCATTACACCATTGCAGGAGAAGAGAGTGTAACAAGATGAAGTAATTAAAAAAGCTCCAGTCAAACTACTCTAATGTAGAACAATGTTGAAAATGTGATTGATGTCTGATGTTTATGTCTGCCACTGTTTTAGGTATCCTTGGTGAAGCAAATGGAACATAGTAACACATTGTGTATAGGTTCCTTAAAGCAGGGTTTCTGAATTGCTTGAAATCCAGACTACTGTTAGTTTGCTCTCCTACAAGCAAGTGAATAGCTTTCACCTGGCCTCCCGGGTGTAGATCCTCCCTGATTAGAAGGCTGGAATGAAAACCTGACTACCAATTCCCTGACATCCACCTCTACCCCACTCTACCATGCCATTATGTCCCCTAAACACTTCCTCTTAATTTTGACTGACAGAAAGGAATGCTCACAGATGAAGAACTGAGGTAAGTCAGAGTATGAATTGCAGCAGCTCTGGGACGCACTTCTCTCTGTTATCACTTTCTTCTGACATAAACATTAGCCAGTAATTAAGAATATTTAAATCAGTAGGCTAGTAAATCATTTGATTGCATACATTTAGCAAATAATTTTAGCAAATTTGTTTAAGATTCTATGAGGCAAAATAAAAATATGAATTGTATTTAATATAAATCCATCCATTACCTATACTCACTTATTCTTTAGAGTGTGGCAGGGGACTGGAACTGATCCCTGCTGACATTGGGTGAGAGGTGGACAACCATTCATGCGCACATTCACATTCAGTCACCAATTAACCGAACCAGCATGTTTGGTCTATGGAAGTCAGTCGGAGCACCTGAAGAAAACCCACGCAGGCACAGGGAGAACATGTAAACCACAAAGAAAGGCTCCAAGCATCAGCACCCAGCACGTTCTTGCTGAAGACAATAACTGCCTGTGCCGTACTGTGTTGTGTGTCTGGTTTGTATATAAGTATAATGGTAATAAGTATAATTTATCAGAGATAGTACTTTTCTTTGTGCCACTATCCATTCATGCTATTGTGAATGCTACACTTTTTTTAAGGAGCTAAAAAAATGTTAGCAAACTGGCTAACCATTGTAGTTACTTACATAACAGTTGTTAATTGTATATAAGTATATTTATGTTTAAATCTTTTCACACAGATTTAAGATTTTCATACAAAAATGAATTGAATGACAACTACAATAGATACAAAGAAAGTGGAAAGTGATATCATAAGATGTGAATACGCCTGGGTCGGTGAGAATGGAGGTGAAGATGCAAAGTTGAAAATGTTTTTACTTGACCTTAAAACTGCTCATACAAGGGCTGTCTGAATTTGCTTCCTAAACGTAAAAACACAAGAAGAAGGAAAAGGAAAAAGTCTCTATTGAGCTCTGGGTTCAGTGAAAGGCTGAGCTTCTACACAAACAAAGGTACACTCAAACAATTTTGAGTTTCTGGCTAGGTCACAGCTAACATCTGCTGTTTGAGGAGAATCAACATGAAATGCTCAAATCATCCAGCAGTCAAATTTGCTAAAATTGGCTTGGGTTTCTGTCTGAACACGCCTTTAGAAGTCAGAATTTTCTCTTTCAAGATTTATCACAAAATGAATAATTGTATATTGTAGGGTACATATTTGAAATCAAGAGAAAAAAACACCCCATTTTATTCAAAATGATATACATGCATATACAAGGTTATTTCTTGACACATATCTTTCATTTTAACAATGTGCTGTTTGAGCATAATGGAGCAATGCTGCCGCACAGCAGCCCTATAATAAAATTGTCTGGCCACTTTAAATTTTATATAACAAATAAAAAAAATTAAAGCAGAATATTTTTTCCAGTAACCTCAAGATCCTTTGAACTACACTGCAGATAACTGGCAAGGATAAAAGGAGTAAAATATAAGCAGTGTCAAATTCTTCAGAGTTGCAACTTGTTTTTGAAAGAAGCCCTAACATGCCCATCTACGACAGGGAGTTGTGAGAGGAGAAGAATTGGAGCCTGAATGACCAAGTGAAGTCCTGATGGAGGTTTCATTAAGTTTCTGACATCTGGATGAAAAACAAGGACATTGTTAATATTATTATTATTACATTATTATTGTTAAAACTAAATAAGTGTTAATACCAGCATCATAAACATGCTTATTGTTAGATTATAAGATGTTTATAACAAAAAACTGTTTAAGAATGTTTCTTGTAATTGTTTATAATAGTATTACATGTCATTTATTGAGTTTTATTGAGAGAACTTAACCTATTGTCAGTTAAACCATAACTAAGCTTTTGTTGTTGCTTTAAGGTTAAAATACTTTTTTATTCATTTATTAGCAGTTAACTGTGCTTTTCACAGCTCCCCCATCTGAAATGAGCGCAACATGTTGTCAAAATAAATGTGAATAAAAAAAAAAAAGACATTGTATAAAACAAGTCAGCATTGACAATTGTCCCAAGCAAGTGGGGCAGTTTATCAGGTTTTGGCAAGCTTACTCTGGAGCCACAAAAGGCTTTAGACAACTTATTTTTTAACATGTGTGGTAGTACACCCCAAGATCTGTAAACAGACTCAGTGGAGTTCCCTTTAAAGTCTCTGGCCATATTAGCGGGTGTGAAGCTGTAATTGTCATTTTACAGAAAAAAAGATTGTTGGAGAAAGAAAAATGGCAGAAGATTTAGGAGTGTGGGAACATTAAACTTTCTCATCCAGTTTGTCCTCAGACTGCGCTTGTCAGGCATATTGTTGGACTTGGCTCAATATCTATCAGTGTAAGCGGAACTGTGCGTGAGTTGAATGCTAAAATAACCATACCAACATGCTAAAGACTGACCAAGCGAGAATGCTATCATACCCACGCTGCTAACATAACTGAAAATAATTTTTTTGGTCTCTGTGTGTAGTGGGCATTTTCTACAGTGACAGAAGCATTTTTGGTGTCTTCATATGGCATAAATATCGCACAGTATGTGAAAAAACACATAATTTGTGTACTCCTGGTTTTTCTAAATCCATTATTGTTTATTAGTCTGTAATGGCATGTTTATTCATGTGTAAAAGAGGAGCATACTGTAGTCTACTGTACTCTACTTTCATCTCATGAACTTGAGTGTTAAAATCCCAAAAGGTGTGTGGATTTGTAGATCAATATTAATTACAGTGGAATTTACTTCCCCAATAACATGACAGATAACTGACATTACTCACACATAACCAGATTTTCATGATCTTTATTGACAAAGAGTAAATGGCTTGGATTACTGTGATATGGATATTTTTGAAGCATGGGCCTGTTTGTTTACTGTCAGATAAGATCACATTTTATTAGAAACAATAGCATGAAATACAGAGGAAAATCAAATTATGTTCAACATTGTGCTGCAGAGATAAATACCCTGCAGTCAGCAGCTCTTTGCATCACATTAATTCTTTGGCAAAAATTAGCGTTATGTGAACACAAAACTCAAGTCAAGTCATATGTCTTCAAATTGGGCTCTTCACTAGAAATTAACTATTCTCCATATGTAGAAGAATAGCACAGAATCTGACTCTGTTTGGACTTCATTTGTTATAATTACTGTCTAAAAAAACAAAGAACATTTTCTGATGTGTGGGATAATATAAACCATTCATCAGCTGCTGCTGCAGTCAAGCTGCTCGCCAGTTCTACTAATATGAATGGAAGTAGACAGAGTCAGTTGTGGAGTTGGTACTTTTTACTATTACTACTTTATTAGTAGTAGTAGTAGTAGTAGTTGTAGACATAGTAGCAATTGCACTGCAGCAGCAGCAGTATGTTAGACTAATAACAGCATATCAGTGGACATAAAGTCATGATCAAATTCTAAGATAGATTCATTAATTAATTTTATATTTTTACTACAAGAAGTTTAATCTGTGTAGTCCGAACAATATGAAGGGTTTTAACCACTTTCTTTTGAAGTTTACTTGGGTGTATGTTCTTGAAATCCACATGAAGTTTTAGACACTTTTGTCTATACTTACACACATAGCTATTTTTGTCTGTTAGCCAGATCACAAATCTGACTGCATGTCGTGATCCCTGGACTTTTGTGGATTTCCCTGGTCCCTGATTTCTGATTTGTTTGCTCTTTTATTTTGTATTCCTTCTTGTTGATCTTTTGACTTCCTGTCTTTGTCCGGTTCCCTCCTTAGTTGATTGCGATTACCTGTGTCTCGTCTCCCACCTGTTCCTGATCCCCTCGTTTGAATCCCTATATGTACCGGTTCCTTCCCTTTGTCTCGTCAGTTCGTTGTGTTTGTGTTCACGTTCACGTGTGTAAGTTTGGCTCGCTATGTCGTGTTTGTGTTCTTGGTTTCTCATGTAAGTCTTTAATAAATTCCCTTCATCACTTCACTGTCCTGCGTTTTGGTCCTTTCTCCTTCGCTGTATAATTGGCACATCCCAACACTGCATCTGTCTTGATTTCAGTAGATGGAGCTGCACCTTAAGCTGTTTGATAATGGTAGAAATGACAGGAGAAAAATTACTTGCCAGTTTAGTAATTAAGTTAATTACAGCAAATTGATTTTAGCGGTCAGATTTCAATCAGTCTGATTATCAATGGGTATCAAAGCTGTGGTAGCAGTTGTGTGGAACAGTTAACATGATGTTCTTTAGGATAGAGTTCCTATTTCTGTACGTCAACTTACATCAATCTGTACAACTGCTCGTATACGCTTGTTGCCAAGTTTGTGCTTGCTAGCTATGGAGGAAGATGATGTCAACATTCCTAATCCCACCCAAAAAGTTTGATTGTTTGGAACCAGCAAACAAGCAAGCAAAACATCACACCTGTATAATTTGCTAATCTGACAAAAAGCTTATTGCAAATCTGTCAAACTCGGGGGAACGGGGACCCAAAAAGCAGATGTAGGCCGAGGAGGCAAAGACCAGACGTAGAAGCCCGCTGGAAGGGGCGGCCCGAATGGGACCTAACACGAAGACCAGATGTGGAAAACAGTTCAGGGGGACGGCCTGGACGAGACCGGGCACCATGACCAGACGTGAAGAGCCGCTCCGGGGAACGGCCCGGACGAGACCGGGCACCATGACCAGACGTGAAGAGCTGCTCAGGGGGACGGACTTGAGGAAAAGGAGGCTGCAGAGGCCGAGGAGGCAAGGGAGAAGGAGCAGGGTGTGGCGACCCAGCTCCTCGTCAGCAGAGAGGGGCCCGAGGCGGCTCGGCGGGGACTTGACCAGGCGGGGGCCGAGGCAGCTCGGCGGAGAGAGGAGGCAGAAGCACAGGCTCTGGGGCTCTGGGCTGCATAGCCGGCTCGGGGGCGCTGGGCAGCGTAGCCAGCTCAGGATGGGAACCGGCGGCCAGGAGGATAACCGTCCCTGTCCTGAAAGACCGAAGCGCTGGCCGGGGTGCAACAGGCTGCGGGGGGGAGCCGAGGAGCAGACTGTTCCAGGAGTTTGAAAAAGGGAGGGAAACCAGACAAAGACAGGAAGGCACAATGACACAGACAAGGAATTTCAAAATAAAACAGGAAACAAAAACCACAGTCCTGGGAACATGACAAAATCTGAGATGTGGACAGTGATTCAGATGTCTGGAACCAAGCTAATGTGAACGGCCCAACACGCATCAAGTGGCTTAGTGTAAATAGGGTTATAGTCTGACTTGTAACGTAACCTTGTAATGTATTTCATTTATTGCCTAAAATGCATGACTATGAGCTAATATGTAGCAACATGCTGGCTTGTCCATTTCTGGTTCGTCCTTCGCTTTACTAAAAAAATTCCCCTGCATAGGGTTGTGACATGTGTTCCTTGCTGTGCTGTGTGCAGCAGATTTTTAAGTCAGTTTTGACCCAAATCTTGGACATTTTTTAAACAAAATAATGCAAGATAATTGAAAAGTATTTGTGTATTTGTTATTGGGACTTTAAAACCAAGATGAACCCAAAGGTCAAACCAGTGGAATCACTTAGCAGCCCCATTTTTTTAACTTAATGTAAATCTAATGACTATTATATCATAACAGATTTGTAAATCTATTCAAGTGAATTAGTCTAATTCATGAGTGCTATCACTGCATTTGCTGAAGGTTCTGTCCAAACAGCAGAACAACAGCTTTTACCTTCCTGGGCTATTTTCTGCTTTTTAGTATAATCCCCTCAGTGAAAAGAAGGGGGAATATTGTCCAAAACAGCCGTGTAAGAACACGAGAACATGAGATAGCTCTTAGGACCATTTAAAGATCACTTTCAGTCTGTATTGAAATTACATGTGCATTACACTCATCCTCTCAAGGTTACAATTCTCAATCATATAATATTTGTTTAAAATAGTAAATTACCAGTGCCCCTGCAAGATCCAAAGTGGCACTAGCTAAACATTTCCCCTTCACTATCTTTTACATAAAAAAATTAAATAAAATAAAAAACTAACCCAAAAAATTGTAATCAATCCTCCCCCAAAGCTGGTGGAGTCAATTTATTCAATTCTCTGTTTGATGGAGCACTTCCGCAGGTGAGAGACTTGGGGAGAGGCCAGCATATCTATCCCACGCTCTTCCACCCTGACAGGCTGAGAAGCTGGTGACCCGTCACGCACTGTACATTGTCCATGACACTGACCAAGCACTGCAGGCTGCAGAAGACCTGAAATCAATGACCCAGTGTTTAAATTATGATCAACAGTCAAATCAATACAGCTACCATAGGAGAAAACCCTGGTAATATTAGACAAATTTGAATTGTACACATAAAATGACAGATGCATTTCCCTTCACAGTTTTAATAGACTGTGTGCCCTTACTATTCACTTAAACTTACAATGTGATGATTTTGCAACTTTGACAGTCAAGTAATGCGGGGAAAATGATTCATACTCCTAGAGCTCAACTGTTGTATGCATTCAGTACAAATATCAGAGATTTAGAAAAGGTAAAGGTCTATAGGGCTTTTCACGTTTGGATTTCTTAGCCCTGGACTGACCCTGTCTTTAGCCCTAAAGACAGCCTATAGCTCTAGCTGTATTTGTAAATATAAGAGTTGGTCTCAACCTGCGCTATATGAAAAAGTGCCCAGAGATAACTTTATGATATGGCACTATATAAATACAGTGGGGCAAAAAAGTATTTAGTCAGCCACCAATTGTGCAAGTTCTCATCAATTTTCATCATAGGTATACCTCAACTATGAGACAAAATGAGAAGAAAAAAATAAATAAATCCAGAAAAATTACATTGTCTGATTTTTAAAGAATGCATTTGCAAATCAGAATCAGAATCAGAA
>JAVQJD010069610.1:0-16599 GCA_036023655.1 Nannoperca australis
CCCCCCCCCCCCCACACACACACACACACACACAAACAACAACAACATTTCAACAAATACATTCACAACACAGAAAACAAATGAATCAAATCCCAAAATTCATTTTATAGAAATGTTTAAAAAAACTAAAAAGTCCAAAAACAAACTGCACATCAACACAACAAAGACATCTTTTTGCAGAACAAATGAAACAGAAAGCGTTGTTTAGCTCAACGTCGCAGCTGCTAACTCGTCTCCTTCATTACACCTTTTAAACACTTTATGAGATGTTGTATTTGGCTGTTGAGGGCCACCATGTGACAGGAAGTGGAGGCGGAGCTCCAAGCGAGTATGTCGACATAAAGCATTGTGGGAAGGAGCCGTTGTTCTGGTCCTTGTGTGTCGTGTGATTCTCTCGTTTGATTGCCTGTGGTGCGTCATCACTATTTAGGAAGTTTATCTGGAGACCTTGACTTCATTTTCTCAGTTTCTACCTGTTAAAGGGGGGGTGTCCTCGCCTCGTCTCCTGGTGCTGCTCATGGTGGGACTGTTGGGTCTTTATGAATATAATATATCGTCTGTCTTTGGTTTCCACTGAAACATCCCAACTTCTACTGATGTCATGAGACGTGTTACAGGCGTTCATGGTGCCCAGAGGATGAATCCTAACGACTCTGGTGATCCTCTGGCTTTTCCTCCAACGCCATCATCAGGTCAACGTGACGTTCCCATTAGCCTCAGCTGAGCGCTGTTCACTGCTAAGTAACTAACGTTAGCATTATGCTAAGATGGTGAACACGGTGGAGAATGCATGCTAAACATCAGCATGCTAGCATTGTCATTATGAGCATGTTAGCCTGCTGATGTTAGCATTTCTGTGAACCTGAAGGCAGAAAAGACTAAACCAACAGAGCAGAAGGGGATGCGTCCGACACCTCGTGGTACTGTTAGAGGCACTTTGATGAAGTCATGATCTCAAGATAACAAACACTTGTTAGATACCAAACTAGGTAACAAACCACAGCCTGTCAAAGCTTCAGGAGGTTGTCGTGCATCGTTCCTCGCTCGGCTGTTGTGTTTGACTTAAATCAGGTCTTCCAGAGGACGAGTTTGATCCTAGTTCATTCAGAAGGATTGTCAATTAAAAAAACAATCAGTAGGATTTGAGAAACTGAAAATAAGCATCCCGCCGATTGAAGGTTGAGCTGCCGTGTTGGTTCCGGTCGGGTGTTTGTTACTGGGTTTGTCTCTGACGGAACGAGCCGACCCAGTGCAGAGCTGGAAATGCGACTTGATGATGTCCTTCTCTTTGGGTCGACACCTGGAGAGCGGTTTGGTATCTGCTGAGGTTTTTCCTGGTTCCCAACTTCTTGTCATGTGTTTGGATCACCGTCTTATTTCCATCGTGCTTCCTCTTCCATCACTATTTTATGTGACCGCTGGATTTCACTGTTGCACTTTATCACTGAGTAGACGGGAGAGGGGGATCGGGCCGAGGGTCTCACTGCATAGATGCAAAACACAGATGCAATAAGTGAAATGTGGGATGTGTTAACAGAAAAAGAGACTTGTGTACGAGGACGTTCAGAACTTTTTCAAATCATACCATCAATTTCTAGATTGGTTTTCTTTCTTCAAGGCAGTTATTGATTTCAGTTCACTTCTTGAAGCAGAACCGGCTCTGCTCTCAAATTCCTAAAAACACGATGATAAAACACGAAGATGTCTTAAAGAGAAGTTTCTGTGGTGGATTATCTGAATTATAATTTAGGACTCTGCAAGATGAAGAAGAACGGCTGCCTGGAAGGAAAGAAATCAATCTGATGGCAGGAAAGAAAAGTAATAAAGAGAAACCACCACTGTAATCCCATAATGCCAAAAGAGCGAGGGCTTTGTCATCTCACAGCACAGAATAACGTTACAGTCAGTAACGGTTGTATCGTAAGGGCATGCATACGGTTGTGTTGACCAATGGGAAACAAGCTGGACGTAGTTGTGTTATTTGTTGGTCTTAGTAACTGGTAGTGAGTTCCCATGTCTCCGTTCTGAAAACAGTAGTTCCTGGTAGATTCCTCGAAAGAGTGTTGAAAGAAAATTTATCGAAAATTGTTATTTCGGAGGGAGAGTGTGAGCAACCAACATCCAGCAGTCAGGATCAGCAATCCTCTCACATCCGATCTCGCTTCGATCAGAGTATCAGAGATGAGGGATGTCCTGATATTGATCCCAAAGTTGCTCAAGAATTTGAAGTGATTCAACACTTGATTGTTTTTGAAAGTCCCACGACCTCACTGGGTACTTCACTTCCTTCCAGACACGTTAAATTTACCAGTGGTGGGAAAGAATACTAGAAAAATAACAGCTTGTTTAAATGTAGCTACAGAAAGTCAGCTGCTCAGAGCCGCCAGATTTTAAAGGTTCACCTGTAATGATCACTCTTTTGAATGACGCATTGATTGGTTCATTAGTCTACCTGGAAACAGAATGAAAAGACCAACATTTAATCGATGGGTTGGAGGCCATCTGTCACGTTCAGGCTCTCTCATCATTTTACAGCAAAATATCTTTGCGGGAGGTGCAAATGATTCGTCTTCATTTTGACATTTACAGGTACATTTCTCCAGTATATTAAAACGATATATTCCCCTTTGAATGAGACGTCATTGCTGGTTCCAGCCTGAGAGATGGAGACTTTCTGAGGTGTTTTGTGGTTGGTTGTCTCCACCGTGTTACCGTGACAACAATGAGCCTTTGGAAGAGTGTTGAGTTGTGAAACCCTGTTGAATATTAGGCCTGCTAACGTGCTAACGTCATACCAAAGCGGTGTTCTGTACGTCGCTTTGAGTGTCAGAAGTTAGAGCTGTGTCTCCCGAACGTTTTGGGGTACACTTCCACAATCTGGCTACGTGAGACTAGCTAGGGCGGCCATTTTGTGCAATGAAAGCCAAACGTTTGCTTTCTCAATGTGTTAAAGGGCTACATTAACTAAATATGCACCACTTGCTGTTTCATTAAGCTCGAGTCGTTAACATTAGCTCAGCCTGAGCAGGACACGTCCCTCTGAGGCTCATCACAGCGAAACGACCCCGGTTTGTTTTCATGCTGCTTCATGCTGAGTGCAGGACGTCCTGCCTGTTTTATATTTAGCATAGCGTTACACTACAACCACTTAGAGAATGTATGAAGTGGACTAGCTGCTACCTTTGAACTTTATTTTGCACGTCTGCAAAATGATTCACCTACCGTACAAGATTGTCACTGATACATGTCAATGTGTTGTCCTGTGTCACCGTGAACGCAGTGCCACAATCAGTTCACAGCAGCCAAGAGAAAGCGTTGAGTGTGCTTATTCTGCTGACAACACACTGAGTTTAAAAAAAGATCTGCAGCATCAATGACGGTATGTCGTACCAAAAGACTGTTTACCGACTGTCGCCACTCTTTGCATGAGATCTGCTGTTTGTACGAGCCGCACCTCCGACTGTAAAATGACAAAAAACAGCACTGTGTTGTAATTACAACAGAAACACAGTGGATATACACTTCTGACTGAAACACATCTGTGATTTTTTTGTAAATAATTCACACCGCTACTAGAGGAGATACTCACGGATCAGAGCTGCAGTCCAGAGCCGACTTTAACGTGACAAGAAGCAGCTGGAGACTTTTTTTTTTGTCCTGATTTGAGAGTCCATCATCTTTCCGAACATCTTTTATTCTGCAGTGTAGATGTGACCATTTACATCCAGTGTTTTGTTTGTTAGTGGAGGAAGTCATGATGCTGTTAAAACATATTTCATTCAGCTTCATTGCAGTGGTACAAAACAAACGGCAACATTTATACTCAGACTGTCTTCCGTACACACTCAACACATTTTGAAGATCTGCTTCCTGGTTCTTCCCAGACTTAAAGCAGCTTCGCAGGTCAATGAAAAGGCTTTTCAAGCTTAGTTCGTTCCTTGTGGTCTAAAGGAGTTGTGGCCACAACAATAAGAAAAAGACTGAAATAGTCCTTCACGTGTGTGCTGGCAGTACACTCCAAACAAAATGTTTTCTTAAAGGCTGTTCAACTGCTGCTCAACATGGTGCTGTGACAAAATGCTCCGAGTCATTTATTGCAAATTTTTAACAAATATATGTATATGTATATATGAAAATATTTCCCGCCGGCCGGCACTCCGTTGTGTTTGCGAACCGGCTTTTTGGGCTGTAAGAACACGTGAAATCTAATGTTGTTTGGAGTGTCGTGTCTAACTGCTGCTAATTGTTTTTGTTCAAACTGAAAGAAATTGTTCATTTGGTTTGAGTTGATTTAAGAAAGAAAATATTAAACCTACAATTGTAGCTTGTAAAATATTTTCCAGAAAACCAAAACATGTTGTCCAGGTCCGTTGATTAGAAATCTCTGATGTGTAGAAGTGCAGTATTTAGATGTGATGGTAAACAGTGGTCAAACTAAACATTAGGCCTGAGAAATCAACATTACAATAATGACATTTCCATCACATCAACAATACTGCAACTTTCCTCAAAACTAGATGATTCATCAGAAGCTGTTCAAACTGTCAAGTCCCACAAACTTTGTTCAGTCTGCTACAAAACATTTATACCTCACGAATCACACGCTAGAATTATATAAATGTGAAGAAAACTGTATTATGCTCCTCCCAAACATACATTTTATTGCATATTTGGTATGTTAGTGCAGATTTTTATGGAATAACAGGGTGATATTGTACAGATAAACGTGTCTGTAGAGAGAACAAACCTGCATTGTGTCTTCTTTATGGGTGAACACTCATCACCATGTAAGACTCTTTATCACAGTCGCCAGTTTGTTAATCAGATCATCATGAACCTCGTGTCACTAATTCTGATTCTAAAAGGAACATTTAGATATGTTAAGGAATCCTTTTTATTGGGACCTTTTTAGGTCCAGGACATGCTTAGCCTAGCTTAGCACAAAGACTGGAAGCAGGGGAACTGCTAGCTCAGCTCCCACTTTTTTGTAACTTATTAGCTAACAAACTAGTCAGCAGTCCATCCTGTAGTCAGCTGGGTTTAGTTATATTTTGTTGCTGGAGCTAGGCGAGCAGTTCCCCAGCTTCCAGTCTTTGTGCTTCACTAAGCTAAACACACCCTGGTTCTATCTCTGTGCTAGCTAACAGTTCTCATCTGACTCTGAGGGCGACAAAAAGAGTATTTCATAAAATGTCTGAATGTTCCTTCAACGTTTTTGCAATAACAGCAGAGTTTCTGTTGTCGAGGTGAAGAGGATTGAAGAGTGTTAGTTCAGTGTGATGATCCGTGAGTGTCTTTCACGTGTATAATACATGTAAGCATTTTTTTTTCTATCACTATATGACTGTACAGTACTGCTTGTATAATTTACAGGTAAAGCATGTATTTTAAACTTTTTGTAAATTCAAATGATAACTGTGTACATATATACAGAAATGTAGAAAGTAATTAGGTTTGCAGTTAATCTCTAATAGCATGATAACTAGCGGGATTTAGTATGTATGTACAGGCTGTATGTTAAATCTTTATGAAGGGAAACACTTGAAAATCACCTGATATCAGACTGCGTGCTGTCTAAGGATAAACTCTGCAATGCATTTTTTTGTGCCTTTTATATCAATGTATGTAATCTAGACAATCTTGAAAAGCTTGTGTACAACCAAAATGACATTAAACTGGTTTTGGGGGCAAATACATCAGTTCCTTCTGTCTTTCTTACTGGGAGAGGTACCTTTAGCAAAAGCAATGAAGAGTGCTACACACATTAGTTTCCTCTAAAACAACACACATCATTTTCTTTTTTTTATCATAACATGATTTAAATCACCATTGTTTCAAAGAAATGGTTGGTATTACAAAAAACTGGACAAAAGTTAAATTACCAAAAAATTGGATGATCTCTGAATCCCCACAGTGCAATAAGCAGACATGTTGTAATTTACCTGGCAAGCAAGGCAGCTAGCTAGAGTGCAAGCTAGCATGCTATCTAGCACATTGTGTGTGTTTGTGTGGTTTCTTACCTCTTTCATCATTTGATTAAAAGAAATGTACATCACTGAACTATATGATTTTGTCATAGTTTAACCAACAAAATTGTGTGTAACATTGTGTATGTGATCCTAAAGAAATATGGACACCAATTCCACCCCTCATATGGTTTCATTGGTCATATATGGTCATACATGATGAGAGCTGCTAAGTGCTGATTTGTCTGAGCTCAAAAATCAGTAAATGCCTCCCATGCCATGTTGTTTTGAGCTGATTCAGTTGTAATAAAGAGTGTTGTTGCATTGTTTCCAGGTGTTGTCGCCCATGGAGCAGAGCAACCCATCGCTGCCCTCCCCAGACTATCGGACAAAGGGCCAGAGCGACGAGAAGGAGCATTTCCACATCCTTCCTCAGCTCCAGGCCAAGAGGGCAGACTTCCTCACCGTCATGCTTACCGGTACCTTGCCTCAGCGCCGGAGCTTTGCCACGCCAGACGAAGAAGTCCCAGAATGTCCTGGGCCAAAGGATGACGACGTCACAAAAAGTGAATCCAACAGCGAGGCTAGTCAGAAGAGCACTGAACGTAGCCAGGATGCTGCACCTTCAACACTCATGGCTGAGGACCAGAGGGGCCAAAGGGAGCATGCCTCAGCTGCTGATGCAGACCCTGACCTAGAGGACGCTTCCAAAACCCTTGTCCTCTTTTCGCCTGGAGACACTCGCAAGTCTCCCTCTTGTGGTGATCATGTTCTAGAGGCTGAGTTGGCCACACCATGTGCCCTCACTTCACGTAACGACCGCCTCCTGGTCGGAGAAGCGATCCAGCATGAACCCTCTGACACTGGCCGTTTGTCCCCTGCTCTCAGGTCAGACCTTAGACCTTCCACTCCCATTGCTCCTGCATCACCACCCTTCACCAAAGTTGAGCGCACTTTCATCCATATTGCAGAGACATCACACCTTAATGTCATGTCCTCCAACGGTCACTCTGCAAAGGACAGTGACCGGGAAGTCTTGGCGATCATGAAGGCATCAGCTATAGAGGATGACACCCATGACCAGGGGGGAGCACCAGTGACAGAAGAGTCACCAGAGAAGTCCTTGCCAGACCAAACCATACCAGTTGACAAACATCCCAAAACTGAGAATGGTCCATCAACTTTCCTGGCCCAGTCTTTGGAGCCTGTCCCAGAAGCCATGTCACCAGTTCATGAACTTAAAAATTTGTCACAGGAACCTATGAAACAGCCATCATCCAGTGAAGAAGCTGCCAAGCTTCAGACAACTGGAGCAGAACTACCGGGCGCAATAAAATCCAGAATCCGAAGCCGAATACCAATACTTATCTCTGAAGAGGACTCAGGCTCAGAGCAGTCCTCCTCCCTTTCAGCTCGGGCTCGGCTTCAGCAGCGAGCCAGGCAGCTGGACTTGGCCCGCGTACTGGTCCAGAAGCAACAGGGTCGCTGGATAAGGAGGAGGATGCTGTCTGGGACATCATCATCGTTGTCTTCTGGCGACGATGAGCGTCGGAGGGCTTCTGAAACTCTTTCCACCACTGGCTCAGAGGAGGACACACATAACTCGGATGAGTCCAGGAGGAGCTCCCGTCTCAAACCGACTGAAGAGCAAGGCTCCAAGGAGTGCAGGAGCAGGATCCCTAGGCCCGTCACTCCCATAAAGAGGCCTTCAGTGGGGCTTGCTGCTGCTGCTGCTGCTCCTTCTCCTCTCTCCTTGCCAGACTCCAGCACTACCAAAGGTGCATCATCCTTCACTAATGGGTATGATTCTGTTTCTCCCCTTTAGTGTTTACAAGTTTTCATTGTGAAGCAGTTTGATTAAATATGTTTATAAAATGTAAAGAAATAACACTTTCATTTTACCCATCTGTCCACAGGAATCAGAAAATTGGACTAAGCACTCTCAGCACTCAACGGAAATCTAAACCTGTCTCACCCAGGTCTTCCTCCTCATGTCCCCGTCCCTCTGCTGCCGCTGCCCCATCTGGAAGCCCTCGAATGCCCCTGCGAGTCCTGTTTGGAACCCGACGCAGCCTTAGCTCCACCCACTGCAGGACTGACAGCCCCTCCCCTCAGAGAGTATGTCCATCCAGGCAGCCCCTCTCGGTTCGAGCCCCAACTGTCCCCATGTTACCGCCCAGGACTACATCAACCATGCGGCGCAGCGCCTCACAGGAAGCCACCGCTCAGACCTCCTCTGGCACCAGGACCAGGCCGAAACCAGCCGGTGCGGCTAAGGGGAAGCCAAATACCAGGGAGAAGGTGGTGCCCGCTAGATAATACAAAGAGACTCAGCTCTGAGACATGTTTGTGTATAATCAGTCTTCGGACAAGCTACGCCTCAAAGGTTCTCACCTGATTCCATATTAGACTGTGATGTTACAATGACCTCCATCCATTTAATATATACGGACATCTTATATTTTCCAAGGACAGCTTACTGAACTATCTTCATGGGCTTCCAGTAATCTTGGCTGACTGTCTTACAGGAGCATTGCTGCCATGGTGCTATGGGTACGTCTACTGCTGACTGGTTAAGCCCTGATTTATCTGGTTTCTGGAGCTTAGGAATCATGGCCTCCAACAAGTTCAGTTTCAGAGATTCTCACCTTACACATCACTCCCAGCTTGTCCACAGCTATACTACTCTTCTATTGACAGTACCTTGCTTGGTTCACATTGCATGGTGAAGTATATCACAAATACATTCAATCTGTAGAAGGAAAACAACATGTACAAAAAGCTGTACCTTTAAAATATTTGATATAGTTCTCCCCTTCCTATTGGGATAAACAAAAAATTGGTCAAATTGAACTGGTTTGAATGCCCGAACTATGTTAATATGATAAGAGATTCCTAATTATATCCTGTACTCGTTATGGTCTTGGATAATGACAAGAGTTGGATGTGAACACAAAATAAAATGCTCGGCCGCTTGCCTCCTCCTCATGGTGTGACAATGGGCATGCTTTAATCATTCTATTTTCTGGGTGTTTTTATTTTGTTTATGCTCTGAATTGTATATAATAGAATCATTTACCATAAAGACATCTTTATTTTTTATCTTGCCAAGCAAAGTGTAAATTTCAAGTCTTTAACCTTCTGTTCCAATGTGTTGGCACTAGGCCTGTTTTTTACGCATGAGAAAAACAGGGTTTACCATGAGAGGAAGTTATACCTGCTAGGATTCTGCTGACAAAGGTCTGCTGGCTGTTGGAGCCCATGTTGTGTTTGTACGGGGTCGATGGGCACTGAGCTGTGAAGTAAAGTCTTGGTGATGTGGAAGGTTGTCTTGTCATGTTTTTCTCACTGGTTTCCAGTAAACCCAAATACCTGAGCCAATACCAGTCAGGTCTATGTTGACTCGTCACCCCGGGTCTATATAACACAAGTCCAGATTTGTGTTGGACCCAACAGGAAGACACATTCTGCATTTTTAATCAACACTCATCAAAGAGGAACCTTCACTGCTTGTAAAAAGTATTCAGTTAAGTTTTAAAGGTTTAGTGTTTCATACAGAGCTCTTTTTTTGGATTTCCTTGCAATAGTTTACATTCGCTCTGATCAACAGAGGAAGGCTGAGATGTACTATCAAACAGTATTATGTATTAAGAATGGCGCTGCTCGCGACCACAGCGCAAGCTGGGGCACGTATGTATCATTGCAGATAGATAGATAACAAGTGGAGCTAGTTAAGCTAGCTCGCTCACCTGACTGACACCGAGGCACATCTGCACCACAGTAGCATTAAGGATTAGTCACACAACAGCTACCATAGCCAAATCCAGAGCATCATAGATTCATGCAGCCGTAGTTCGATCAATAACCAGATCCACAGCCACAGCTTTAGCCAGCACAGCAGAGCAGCTTCAGGTGTGCTACTTGCAGTCGGAGCTCTCTGTCTTTTGAAAGGAGGAACGAGACTCTCATCATCTCCCCAGCCTGTAGTATCTGCAGAGCTTTTCCCTAAACAGGCAAATATTGTGCACTTTTGATACGTTCAAATTAGAGTTACAGCCAACATGATGCTTTCTAAACATTGTGGCGGTCTCAATGTCACGTTCAGGATGACTTAACACCTATTTTTTATTATATATTTTTTATATATATATATTATTTTCTTTGTTATAGATTTTAGATTTAATATTATTGTAATATTATAGTCACTACCAGTGACTGTAAACTAAACTGATAAAAGTCTATGGAAAAATATAAATGCTGATGTTAAATCTGAGATAAAGAGAGGAAATTATATTATTATTATTATTATTATTATTATTATATTAGAGGTTAGATATTTTAGTCTTCGGTTGTAGTTCCTCCGGTCGTCCACCAGGTGGCGGTGATGACGCGCCGGAAACCAAAGAGACGCAGCGGCAATGGCGTCATTCCAAGATGGCGGCGCAGGTAGAGTTGTGTTGTTTGGAGAGTTTCCCCTCACACCTGAGTCCTCTGGATGTGTTGATGTTGAAATCACACCTGAATTCAGTGTTCAAGAATGACACCGACCCACCGACCGTCCTCTTCACTCCGCAGCGGCCCTGGCGCCCCGGGAGACCGGGCATTTTACTGCGCGTTCACCCGACCAGCGAGGAGGAGACTGCGGGCTGCGGAGGAGCCGACTCCGGGACCCGGGTCCGGCTGTTCACCAGCCGCCTTTTCCTGCGGCACCACGGGCTCCAGCGGCTCGGCAGCACCGGCACCGCCCGGGCTCTGGAGCCGGTCAGCCTGGACAGAGTGGTGCTGGGAGCCCGCAGCAGGCAGAGCCTCCGCTGGGCCGCAGCTGAGCAGTTCACCGGCGAGCTGCTGGAGCTCTGCAGCCCGAGACAGTGGCTGCTGGCCCGGCAGGGAGACCCGCTGCTGCTCCCCCGACACCCGCTGCAGGGAGACGACCCGGGACAGGTGGGACTCCGGAACCGGTTCTTTCTACACTGAAGTTATTAAAACTTATTCAACACAAAAGCAGCTCTTTTCCTGAACTTGTTTTATAATTTTAGTTACTGAATTGTAGTTTTTTTAATCAACACTGTCAGTTATTCCCAAACTAAAAAGAACCAGAAAGCTGCTGTTAACTACAAATGTTAAATATTATATATATTATATATATATATATATATATATATATATATATATATATATATAAAATAATATATGTAATATATATATTCTGATGCTTCGGATACATCTATGAAGTCTGTTTCTTGGTGTGTCTTCAGGTGCAGCAGCTGCTGGAGCTCCTGGTTCTGGACTGCAGTCCTGTAACACAGGGGCGGATCACAGCCGACACGTCTCTGGTTCTGACAGACTGCTGGGACCCTGTGGACCCCCCAGGCGCCCCCCCGCTCTGCAGACCGCTCAGGCTGTGTGTGTCGGACTTCGCTCATTACACCGACGGCCTCAGAGGGGGGCGGTCTCTCCTCGACAGCAGGAGGCTGCTGGGCTCTGGGTTCTTGGGTGTCCTGCAGGCGCTGGAGTGCAGGGTGGAGGTGCGAGTGGTGGACACTCAGCGGTGGGTCGGGGTCAAAGGTCACCAGGGAGCTGCCGTGGACGTGGACAGCTGTGTGTTTGTGAGCAAGCAGCTGCTGCTCAGGCTGGGGCTGTTTAACCAGGAGTGGGTGAAGGTGTCAAGGCTGGGGGGGTCCTCCAGACCCACTGCAGGCCAGACTGAGGTCTGCAGGGAGCGGCTGGTCTCGGTGCTGGTGGTGGATTTGACACAGAGTCCAGACCTGAATCTGAACCTGAACCAGGATGAAGTTGGTTTCATATCAGGAACTCTGTGGTTCAACATGACTGAAGGAGAAGAGATCCCTGTGAACACACACACACTGAGGATGAAGGTGCTTAAACACACACACACACACACACACACAGATACCCCCCCACGTTTGTATCTGTACAGTGTCTCTCTGCACCCTTATAAACATGTAAGTAACCTGTCAGGTGTTAGTGAAGAAGAAGCGTGTCTGTATGTTGGGGGTATAAATAAATAAATATATATATAAGATATAAATAAAAACAATGTAGCAACTGAGTCCCACTGGAGCAGCGAGACCAGTTCTTGTCGCAGTCGTTCCTCATTGATGAAACGCAACATTTCCTGCAGATCTTTCACATTAATCCAGAAGACTTTTACTGTGAAAACTATGCAGCTGAATAAAACTGGTTCTTTCCCTGCACCCCTGTTGTGATCCTGGTCTCCGGTGGTTCTGTCTCAGAGGTGGAAGCCGGCTCCTCCGGCGCCCGGCGGTCGTCACTCCGACAGTTCCTGTCGCTCGGCGTCTCCAGCGTTCGCCGGTGAGCTCCACGTCCAGCCGGTGGCGTCTCCGCTGTACAACAACCTCGGCTGCTACGACAACCTGCTGTCTGAACACTTCAGCACCCCCAGGTGAGACTGCTGAGGTCTGTCCTGATCTGTGTTGTGCTGAGAGCAGTTCTGTGGTTTTACTCTGTTAGCTAACAATTACTTTCATTATCAATTAATCTGCTGATTATGTTCATGATTAATCGATTAATTGATTGGTTTATAAAATGTCAAAACAATGTTAAAAATGCATGTCAGTTTCCCAAAGTGAAGTCTTCAAACAGCTTCTTTTGTCCAAAACACAAAGACGCTTCATTTCCTGTCAGAAAGGACAAAAAAAGCAGCAAATCTTCATGTTCAAGAACTGGAAGCAGCAGATTCTGCTTGAAAAATGACAGAAACGATTTATTGATTATCAAAATAGTTGGCGATTCATTTTGTTTCGATTGATTGATCGAGTAATTTTGCAGCTTGGTACTTTTATATAGTGACGTCTGTCTCTAAACCTTTATTTCCTGCAGATTTTCTGTCAGTGCAACACTTTGGTCTCGACAGCTGTTTGATTCTTAGATGGTGACTTTTCATCTCGAGCCTCTAACAGAAGTTTCCACCGGTCCAATACAGTTAGAACGGAGGATAATTCAGTCTCAGCTGTGCGTTTAGATCAATATTTGTCTTATAAATGATGTTAGCATGTTGCGCTAACCTGCTAACTGTTATCAGAGACGAACTTGACATTTTTAGTGCGACACTCTCCTGTTGCCGTTAAGAGTTTATAAAGATGTTTCCAGAAGAACGAGGGAACGAATAGTTAATATATACATAAGAAAGAAAAGCATGTTGCACACAGTGGAAGCTTCTCAGAGAGTTAAATAGAGTTCAGGCTCGGATGTGAATGTGTGACAGCAGTTTAGTCTCTGTGTGCAGGCTGGTTTCACCGGGAGACGTCCTCACAGTTCCAGCTGGAAACCATCCAGACCTGCTGGAGAACCAGTCAGAGGGAATACACAGGTACACCAGTCCATCAGTCAGCAGCTTCACCACCTGGTGTGTGTGGTGAGTGATGATGACCCTGTGTGACCTTTGACCTCTGTCAGGTGTCCAGTGCTGTTCTTCAGAGTGCAGGCAGTGTCTCCGTCTGCAGAGAGCCATGAAGAAGACGGAGGAGGAGCGCTCCTGGCCGACAGACTGCACACCTCACTCTACCTGGTGACCTTTGACCTTTAGCCTGTTGCTTGTCTGCTTGTCTTTTTAACCAGAATTAAATCTGTATGGCAGATAATCGTCAATCACTGTCACGTATTGATGAGGCGGCTGATAGGTCGGTTTGTGTGTCTCCTCAGCGAGCGTCCACCAACAGCCCCGCCCCCTACTGCTCTGTGGGCGGAGCCTCTCTGTGGAGCAGTCTGTCGCCTCCAGGCCTCCACAGGACCGTCGACCTCATCAGCAGCATCATCCTCCCACACCTGCACCACAGGTAATTCACCCGTCTGCTGCCAGCCAAAGCAGGAAGTGTGTGAAGAGAGAGATGCATGATGGGACGTGTGGTCATGTGATCAGTGATGTTAGTGTTGTGTCTGCTTGCAGCAGCTCTCTGTCTGGTTGCACCATCCTGCTTCACGGCACCACAGGAAGTGGCAAGATGACGGTGGTGACTGCGGCGAGTCGCAGACTGAACCTCCACCTGTTCAAGGTACGACAGCTGACACGCCCCCAACATACAGACCCGCTTCTTCTTCACTAACACCTGACAGGTTACTTACATGTTTACAAATTTACATACAAATCCGCTCATACGACCACAAGTGTGTGTGTGTACATTAACACTTCCTGTTGTTTTCTGTGTGCAGGTGTGTGTGTGTGTGTGTGTGTACATTAACACTTCCTGTTGTTATCTGTGTGCAGGTGTGTGTGTGTGTACAGTAACACTTCCTGTTGTTACCTGTGGGCAGGTGTGTGTGTGTGTGTACAGTAACACTTCCTGTTACCCGTGTGCAGGTGTGTGTGTACAGTAACACTTCCTGTTGTTACCTGTGTGCAGGTGTGTGTGTGTACAGTAACACTTCCTGTTGTTACCTGTGTGCAGGTGTGTGTGTGTGTACAGTAACACTTCCTGTTGTTAACCGTGTGTGTGTGTGTGTGTGTGTACAGTAACACTTCCTGTTGTTACCTGTGTGCAGGTTTGTGTGTACAGTAACACTTCCTGTTGTTACCTGTGTGCAGGTGGACTGTGTGAGTGTGTGTGCTGACACTCCTGCAGCCTCGGAGGTGAAGCTGTCCTCGGTGTTTCAGCGGGCCGACGCCCTGCAGCCCTGCATCCTGGTGCTCAGGAACCTGCAGCTCCTACTCAGACCTCGAGGTGGCGTTGAGGAGGACTGCAGGGTCCAGGCTGCGCTCTGCCAGCTGCTCCACAGCGCCCCCACCAGGTCACTGACTGCCTTTACACCTTTTTGTTAGTCGCTATCACAACAGCTGGAATCTCCGGGTGTCCACATACACAATGAAATGCATCACAACATTTATATGTTTGTTGTCTTCACAGCAGAAATTAAAAGTAGGATCTCGTTTAATATAGTATTTGAGTGTTTACAGGAAATAACAGGATCACTGATGCTGTTTGAAGAGCCATGTGTGCTAGACGCCTCTGTTGGAGAATCCATTCGGACATTCAGAGCCAATCAGAGCGGATTTAAACTCTACGAGGCCACGATCATTGACAGGACGTTCCTAAGACCAACTCTTGCAGAAGTTCAGCTCAGGAAATGTCCCCTGGTGGTCTCTGTGTTTCAGTGTGGTGGTGGTGGCGACAGTCTGCAGACCTCGGGACTTGTCTGCAGGCATCATGGCGCAGTTCGTCCACCAGGTGGCGCTGGAGAGCCCCACTGAGGAGCAGCGGCACTCCATGCTGGTCAGTCTGAGCCGAGACCTTCACCTGGGGAAGGACGTCAACCTGGAGAGACTCTCCAAACTCACTGCAGTAGGTTACAGTACAGACTAGCACAGACCTGTACAGATCTGTACAAACCAGTACAGACCAGCACAGACCTGTACAGACCTGCACAAACCTGTACAGACCTGCACAAACCACTACAGACCTGCACAAACCAGTACAGACCAACACAGACCTGTACAGACCTGCACAAACCAGTACAGACCAACACAGATGTCTCCAACAAAAGAAGCGAACCAACAAGCCTTCAGAAAGTTTGATCACCACCAAAGCCCAACCGTCTAAAACCCTCAGCTGGAGTCGGCGACTTTACACACCTCATACGTGATCGTGCAAAAGATGTTTCACCACTTCTTTGAGTATAAATGTTCGGTACTGACTCCTGCTCTCCCTCCTCCAGGGTTTTGTTTTGGGGGATCTGAGTGCTCTGCTGGCCGAGGCAGGTAGAGCTGCTTGCAGGAGGCTGATCCACACCTGGTGAGACTGAAGACTAAGACGTTTTAAAGAGCTGTGGGCTGTCAGGATTTACAGTGAGGCACTATATCTACATCACATCGTGAACTGCAGGGACCAGGTCTTTATCTGAAGCAGGCTTGTATTAGAGACAGGCCATTATTTCTAATCCCCTTTGTTTGAGTATAATTGGTCATATTTTAGTATGAAGTCTAGATTTTATGCTGTTATTACGCTCTTCATGTATCAGTTTTTAAAATAAAAGCCCTCTAGTTTTTTGTTGACAGAAACCCTTACTGTTCAACTGTAAACCAGGCTTTTATTGTGAAACATTAGCAGGAAGCATGTTGTGAAGACTTTAAATGTTCCTGGTCTGTTTTGGCTAGGTTAAAAAGACAAAGCACCCCAGGGTTCTGCAGTTGCATCTGGGGACTTAAAAAAAATGTACATTTTGTTTTGTCTGTGGTCTGACAACTCAGAGTTCAGACCACAGACTTAATACAGTCTATGGTCCAGACCAGGAGGCAGAGTTGCAGTCCTACACGCTTCTCTGCGCTTCAATTAGAGCAGTTACCCACCCTAAACTCCACAGAGAGGGTGTATTGTCTTTCACCACCTAAAATATTTGAATCAAAAGTAAACAGAAGGGGAATTGCACATAAAAACCTAATAAAAAGTAATACTACCACTGCATCAGCACAATAAAACAGGACAATTAAATGTGGACTCTTAAACATCAGATCTGTATCATCTAAAGCTGTTCTAGTAAAAGAACTGATATCAGATAATGATATCGATATATTCTGCCTTACTGAAACCTGGCTGTGTCGTGATGAATATGTTAGCCTAAATGAATCCACTCCCCCCAGTCACATTAATACTCACATCCC